>RJWT010010015.1:0-24559 GCA_004365215.1 Cuniculus paca | reverse complement strand
CTGTATATGCCCATAGTGCCCAGCACAGCCCTGGGAGGTTCCAGGAAGAGTAGCAGAGGAAGGCTCAGGTCATCTAGCATGTGGCAGGGCTGGAAACCCTGGGGTCTACCACACCCAACTGTAGCATTTTCCCACGTGGTCAGATCCAGGAGGGGTCCTTCATACGGTGTCAAGGATGACTGCTTATTTTAATAGCTATTTTCATTGCTGTGGCACATATAGGTAGCCTGCCAAACCCTTTTATGGTAATACAAATTCAAATAAAAAATCAACCAAAATAAGTGTTAGACTTGTAAGGTTAGACTTTAGACATAGATAAGGTAAAACAACTGGTGGGGTTACTGTCCTCCTGGTTACCAAAGTACTTCTGCACTCAGTTTTCAAGTTTATTTTTTTCATACTTTGAGTTCCATCACAAGGTTTGGCCTTGCACCTTTCTGTTAGCTATGAGTTTTTATTCCAGATAGAATGGGTTTGGACTTCCCAGGAAATGTGACTTTGACTGGGCAGTGGTCTCTGGGCCTCTGGGCTGGAGTGTCTACGGGGCAGAATCACCTTGAGTCTGCCTGCTTCTCACTGACACCTGTGTGCTGGTCCTACCCACAGGTTGAGAGTCACAACTCCTACACGAGTAGGGACTTCCCTTCCAAAAAGGGCATGTCTTGTGGGAAGACCTGTCACAACCAGTATTCCCAGGTTGTGGCTCTGGTCAGCATACAGTAACTCCACAAACACGGGGGCGGGGAAGGGGTGGGGATGCATAGAATCCTAAATTGGTGCCTCTCCAGCAGGTGGGGGGGGTACTGGAGATGATAGGGGCATCATTCTGAGGAAATAGTAGCTGACACAGACTTCTCGGCGATGTTCCCATTGTACCTGTCCCCCCGCGAAGCGTAACCTTTGGTCGCAGGACCGAGGAGGTGGGGTTGGGGAGCCCCGGGCTGCCAGCTGGAGAAGTCTGCCGGTACCCCCAGCCCACCCCGGGCACCAGAGACGGGGTGTGGGATGCAGGGTCCTCCGCATCTCGCCCGCGCGCCCCTGTGCAGTCTGGCTCGGCTGCAGACGCCTGGCCGCTCGACCGGCGAGGATCACCGAGCCTCCGAACAACCTCAGTGGGGACCACACCCACAGCGTGTCACTTGCCGCCCACTACGACTGTGTAAATTGACTCGGCTGCAGAACCCAAGGTGCTCATTCTGAGCCCCACTGCCGCCGGGCGCACGGACAGATGATTTCGGGGCCGCCACACAAGGGACGCGGTGACCCGCCCTCCGAGAAGGGTTCCGCGCCGCGCCCTGGCCCCTGGGGAGCGCACTGCTGGGTCTCTCCGCGGACTGACAGTTTCCTTCCTGCCAGGCCTACCACAAAAAGGTAGCCCACGTACCCTGCTTCCACCCAGCGCCGGCAAGGCAGGCCCAGTACGCGCATGTGGAAGGCGGAGGAGAGTTCCCCGCAGCTAGGGCGGGGACAGCGTGGGCTGGCTCGGTGTAAGACGGCACCCGAGAAGCCAGGCTCGTTCTGAGGGCTTGGCAGGGTCCTATCTGCACTCAGTGAGATCCTTCGTCCTTTAACTACCCGGCCGCAAGTGGGGAGTGGGAAGATGGGAAGGAGGCCGAATGGATCACATTTACACAGACGGGCGTGGAAAGATGGCACGCAGGCGGCCCTGGTGTGGCTTCTGTCTGGCCTCAGTTTCCATATCTATACACTGGGAAAAAGGCCTCGATCCAGGGGCCTGGAACTGTAGAGAAGCGGAAGATTTTGGTGCATCTCCAGCCGGCGCGTCTGAGGTTCAGTTTCTAGGAGGTCAGCGCTGCGGAGCAGGGGCACTTCCGCGGCCTAGGATGCGCGACCCTACCCTGCTCGTGGAGCAGGTTAGGGATCCCCGGGAGACACACAAGGGCGGGGCGGGCGAGGGCCGGAGACGCCCGGTCGGCGTCGGCCAACCAGCGCCCGCTTCTGAACAGCCAATGAGGCTGCGCCTTACAACCGAGGCCGCGTCGGGAGCGAGGCTGCAGCGAGTGCGGCGCTGACAGGGGCGCGCGCGCGCGCGCGATTGAGCTCGAACCCTGGGCCAACGCCGCCATCGCCGCCGCCCGCCCGGTCGCTCCCTCAGCCGCTTCCCCTTGCCATGGAGGCGAGGCCGCCGCCGCCGCCGCGGGGTTCCGAGCCGCGGGCCGGGCGGCGGCCCTGAGGGCGAGTGGCGGGCCGAGACGCCGCCGCGGAACCGAGGCGGGAGCCGCCGTCCGAGTCCCCAGCGGTCCCGCCCAGTGCGGGACAGGGTGAGTGTTCGCGGCCGGCGCCGCCCGGGTGGGCTCCGGAAACGGGGGGCGGCTCCGGGCGCGGGTGGGAGCCGCCCCCGGGCCCCTGTTACCCAGGTGGACGCCCTCGGGCTCCTGCAGGCGGGACCCGCATCCTCGCGCGGGGCGGGGGGAGGGGTCCCCGGAAACGTGCCGGACCGGGCGCCGACCCCTTGGACTACCCGGGAACTTCGCGTGCGTCCTCCTGGGGCTGGGCCGGGGCGCTGCCGTAGTTCATTCTGAAAGAAGAAACTTGGAACCGCGAGAACAGCATTTGCTCAGGTCCATTTAATGGGAGGGAAGAGGAGAACTGGCAGAAGAAAATTTGCTCTTGCAGGGACCAACTTTTCTTTCAATTGAAGACCACCGCCCCCCGCCCCTCGCGCGCGCACACACCTCCCAGGCTACTCTTTTTGCCGCCCACTCCCAACTGTTGAGAAGGGAAATAGGGATTCAGAACTGCCCAGAATTTAAAATGAACCATTTGGGAATCCAGATCCCCTCCCTTTTTACTTTCGGTAAATAAAATTTTGAAAATTATTTTATTTTTAATTTTTTGAAAAAAACGAACACCTAATTGTATTTCCTGAAAATAAAAATTGTAATGGCAGCGCTGAACCTAATGTTGAGGTGTGTGTGTGTGTGGTCAGTGATTTATATTTGTGAGAGGGGAAAAGAAGAATGCTTGAACAACTCCTAGGCAGGTAGGTGAACAGCTTCACAATGCTTGCCCACGGTAGGAATTGGAGCTCTCCCCGGAGATTACTTACCACCTGCTATCTTTGGAGGCAGATGATGGGAGAAGAGGAAGACTGATTAGGTAAGGGCGAACATCTTTCTGCCTGGCCACTCCTTTCAAAAACACAGATGATGATGCTGTCACTTGTTTACTTAAAAACTCCCTTGCTTTCCTGTTGTCCTTTTCCCATGAGATGAATGAAGCCCAGAGTGCTTTCTCAGGTGATAAACAAGGCCCTTGACAGTCTTACGGCCTAATCTTTCGGTTCTTTCCTTCATCCTCCCCAGCCATTCAGATCTGTGTGTTTGTCCCCTCACATGTTAGGAGGTTTTTGCTTTCTGTAATGCTCTTTCTTCCCATCTTTACCTGTCAGGCTCCACGTCTTTCTTTAAAGCTCTTCTCATTTGAAAAGCTTCTCAGGGGTAAGAAATGTATCTTGTTCATCTTTCCATGTTGGGAGAATTCTTTGGTTTTTTTGTTTGTTTGTTTGTTTTGTTTTTTGCAGCACCGGGGATACAACTCACAACCTCATACTTGCCAGGCAGGCACTTAAGCCACTGAGTTAAATCCCCGGCCTTTGTCTTTTTGAGACAGGGTCTCACTATGCTGTTCATGTTGGCCTTGAGCTCACTCTGTAGCCCAGGCTGGTCTTGAACTTGCAACCATCCTCCTGCCTCAGCCTCCCGAGTGCTGGGATTACAGGCGTGCGCCACCAGGCCTGGCTGATGGGAGAATTCTTCAGTTATCTTGTAGATCCTTATCACTTTTCCAAAAGAATTTTCAGCAAGCATTTCCTGAAGGCCTGCTTGAGAGCATGCCCAAGACTTTTAGTACCTCCAGTTCCCCATCTTCCTGTGTCCATCTCACCCAGCCCCCATCAGTAATCACTAGGTGGGGATTGGCAGGTCTTCTGTTCCACTGGTTTCTAGTCTGCTTGACTGACCCTGAAAGGCCAAAAGCTCCTCAGTCACTTTTCACCTCTGCCCAAAGTGACCTGGCTTATATGTACAGTAAGGCATAGTGGAATCTAAAAGACTGTTCACTGGCTTTTAGTCACTTACCTAGCATATGCATGAAATACAGAACCAGAAAAGCAAATCCTCTGACCTAAGTATGAGAGTATTCATGTGGCTTCTATTTGCCAGGCGAAGTGCTTGGGATACAAAATGAAAGTGAGGAGCTCACAGATTAATGCAGGACAGATGCACATAAATAATTACATCACAGGTGCTACTAGAGTGTAATAATAATTGCTATTGTCTTTTATTTGCCTGTAACAGGCTGTGTAATAAATGTTTTACATGAATTCCCTCATTTAATTCTTTCAGTATTACAAAGGAGCTTATTTCTACTCTGCAGCACTGGAAACAGGCCATATGGTGGGCAGATGAGAGAAATACTCGGGATTTGAATCCTGGCAGAGTCTGTTTCCCAAGCCTCTGCCAGGCTGGGCAGGGAGCAGTCCTTCTCTGGGTGGTCTGGGAAAGCTTTCCTGGGTCCTGAAGGATGCATAGAAGTTTGTGTGAGGTGGACATCATGCCCAGAAAAGAACCAACACCACAAGAAAACTTGGAGGTAGGATTTACTGTCCTTGGGAAGCTGGACAAAGGTTAAACATAGGTAGGTTGGGTAGGAAGGAGAGGAGTAAAAAGTAGTTGAGCTGTATGTGCTGTGTTAGAATTTGAGCAGGGGAGAGCCATTGGAGGGTTAAAACTTCTTAAAGGAAGTCAGAGACTTGGGCTGACTGGGCTTTGGAAAGGTCATTTAGGGGCAGTATGGGACTAGATGCTGATACTTGTTCAATTTAGTGGGGAGTGACCATTCCCCACAGAGGTAGAATCACATCCTCTTAGACCCAAGGAATGACATAATCTTGTTCAGTTTTGGGAAAAGATAATTAATGGATATGAGAAAAATTTCAGCAGTACAAAAGAATTTACGGAGAAAACAGTCACCCTCCTACCCTGACCCTAGGTCTCCTATCTGCTAACCTACTCCAGAGATGGTAAAGTTTCTGGCTTCTGCTACCTTGTTTAGACATTGTTCCTTTATAAACTTGTATCTACTTACCTATCCTCCTCCCATTGTGGTATATACCTTACTCTTTTAATATATTTAGGAAATCATTGTATTTTAGTACTTAGTTCATTCTTTATATTGACATTTTTTTCTCTGTATGGCTATACAGTAAAATAAGCTATGTATCTGACTGTATTTGTAACTAATCTTGAGGTTAAACATATATTTCAAGACTTTCCTCTTATAGCTCTAACTCACTGGGGCCTTCACAACCACCTACAACCTCACATCCTCACATCCTCAGCCCTCACTTCTCCCCACAACTCCCTTTTTTTTTTTTTTTTTTTTTTTTTTGGTACTGGGGATTGAATTCACGACATTGTGCTTACCAGGCAGGCACTTAAGCGCTAAGCTAAATCCCCAGCCCCAACTCCCTTTTTGAGAAGGGGTTCCGCTAAATCACTCTACTGCCCAGGCTGGGCTCAGACTTTTCAGTTCTCCTGCCTCAGCTCTGAGTGCTGGGATTATAATAAGCCTGTGCCACCACACCCAGGTTGAAAAAATGTTTGTTTTGTTTTGTTTTGTTTTGTTGGTGAGTCTAAATGCAATAAAATAGCAATAATGTAATGAAACTTAACAAACTCACATAACATTAAAATTTATTTTTATATATTTTCTATTGAAAAGCGAATCATTAAATGTAAAATAATATAATTTTAATATAATTTAGTAAATATATACTAAATGAAGTAAATGTAAAATTACATTTATGAATTAACTAAATTCACATCCATTTGTGTAGGGACATTGTTTTTAATAGTTTCCACCAGTCCATACAGAATATGATTTTTGAATTGTTGAAGTGAAAAGAGTATATTTACTCTCGTATCTTTGTTGTTTTAAGTCATAGTGTTCTGTTCATCAATAGCTACAGTTTACAGTCTATATATATATATATATATATCTGTAAGTGCTACTTTTATAAGTCTGAGCACCCTTGTTCAAATTTTTTTTTTTCCACTATGGCAGTAGTTGAACCCAGTGTGAGCCAAGCACTTTACCACCGAGTCTCATTTCCAGTCATCAGATACTACTCTTCTTGGATTATTTTCTTGGATCCTTATTCCTTACTCAGTGAGTCAAAGGATTAGTTTAATGCTGAACTGCTACCTGTAAAGGTTGAATGCACTTACAACATTATCAGCAGTTTATGTATGTTTTCCCAGCCAGTGCTATCACAAATAAAACCTAATATTTGATTATTTTATTAATTTAAAAGAGATGTCATGGTACCTTGAGTTAAGTGTAATTTACATTTCTTTAGAAAAAGACCAGTTGCTTATTTAGATTTTGCAGTAAGTGCAGTTCTATGATATATATTATACCTAAGCATTATGTAGGTAAAAGCAGCTTATGGTTGAAGAAAAACATGGTTAATAAGACAAATACTGTGGAAATTTAGAATAGGGTCATATCAGTATAAAATATAAGAGTAGATACTCCAAACAAATGTACCAGATACTGTGCTAGAAGCAAGAGATACACAAGAGTAACAAGGATGTGATATCTGTCCTCATGGTACTTACAGGTTAGTGCAGTAGACAGACATTAATCACCTTGTGGTAATTACAGATGTGATAGATGTGATCAAAGGCAGAACATAGGGTGTCTTGGGAGTGCCAGAGAAGGTCAGCAGTTAAACAGGCTTTTCAAAGGCCCTGAGCTGGAAAGAGATTTGGTAGCTCAGGGCAGCACTTCTCTAACTTGAGTGTGTACTGAACCATCTGAGAATCTTGCTGAAATTCCACATTATTAACCAGCTCCCTGGGTGAGGCAGCTGCTCTGGTAGGTGGATCACACCTAGTGGAGAAAGACCTAATTGAGAGCTTGGTGAGCACCTGAAGCTAGTTGATCATGGTGAGCAAGAAGTGGCAGGTGACTAACTGCCCTGTGCACTTTAAATTCATCTAGGCAACTTAGAAAAATTAAATACCCTACCCCCAAGCATTTTGATTCAGTTGGTCTTCAGTTGGGCCTGAGAATGTTTATGTATGTTAACTCCCCTGCCGATGTTTTTTCCAATATTGGAGATTGAACCCAGGGAGAACTGAACTACATCCCCAGCCATTTTTATTTTGAGACAGTCTTCCTAAATTACCCAGGCTCGCCTTCAATTTGCAGTCCTCCTGCTTCAGCCTCCTGAATGAATTATAGGTCCTCCTGCTTCAATTGGAATTACAGGTCTAGGAATACAGGTTTATACTGTCATATCTGGTCTCCCAGTGTTTCTAATGTATAGTCAGGACTGAGAACCACTGGACTAGAGAAAGATAGAGGCCAGAGTTGAAGCCCCAGTATACAGGCTCAGATTTTGGACTTTGTGTTGAAGACAGCTGATTCACTGAAGGATTTTTAAGCAGGAGACTGAAATGATCTGATTTGTGAAAGTTTGTTGTGGTTGCTATAGAAAGCAATAGTTTTCAAAGTGAAGCAAGTAAGACAATTCACTGGAGTGCTGGAACAAAGTTTTAAACTTTTAATTGTTTTTATCTAAAAAGTAAGATAAAACTTTATTTAAGGGTTGTCACTGAAATCTTCTTGAATGTGTAGGTCATAGTGTTAACGTGTTAAGTATAGAACTTTGGGTGTCCTGAAGGAAGAGTGGTAGTTTTATAGTGAGCAGAATCATTCATCTGTTTGCTTTCAGTGGATTGCAACATATTGCCAACAGTTTATATTATCCAGTTTTCATTAAACTAACCTTTATAAAATGGACCTGCAAAGAAACCAGAGAGAAAACTGATAAGCACATGCGAACAAAATGCTAGAGCTAACTCATCCTGCTTTTGTTATAGTTCACCTATTGATGTACAACTAAATCAGATTAAATAAGTTTATTAAAATGGAAAAGTCAAGAATGTTATGTGAAATATAGATTTATATTCTCTTTTTCCCTCCCATACTGGCAGTTGAACCCAGGGTCTTTGCACTGAGCTACATACTCAGCCCCTTTTAAAATTTAAAAAAAAAAATCTTTTTTTGGCAACAGAGTCTTGCAGGAAATTGACCGGGCTAGGCTTGAGCTTGTGATCCTGTTAATCAGAATCTTGCTTTAAGAGTATATAGGTGAGCCGGGCGTGGTGGTGGTGCACTCCTGTAATCCCAGCACTTGGGAGGCTGAGCAAGAGGATCGTTGCAAGTTCGAGACCAGCCTGGGCTACAAAGTGAGCCCAAGCCCAGCCTGAACTGCATAATGAGACCCTGTCTCAAAAAGACCGGAAAAAAAAAAAAGTATATAGGTGAACATGGTATGGTGCATGCCTCTAATCCCAGCACTTAGAAGCTGAGGTAGGAACGAATTCAAGGCTAGCCACTATATAGTGAGACCTTGTCTCAAAAAACAAACTTGAGATAGTAAATAATAAAGTATTATCACCAGTACCAAGACGTGAAAACTAATAATCTAGAACATAAAGAGAACTTTACTTTTTTTTTTCTTGAGATGTTAGGGATTGAACCCAGGACCTCATACCATGTGCTCTACACTGAGGCACATCCCCAGCCTCTACTGTTTTTTTCAATAATACTTATAGACTAATCAAATATTGTACACAGTTTTACTGGTGTTAATGCTTAAAGTGTACAATATTTTGAGGTTTCTTGTTCTTATAAAAGACAAAAAGGCATATACCACTAGTAGGTTCTTCTCCGGCTCTCACTTAAGCAAACAAGGACTAATATGGAAAATAATATATTAAGAAACCAAAATACATTTTTCAGATACTGTTGGAAGATGTATAGAAAATATTGCTGAATTTATAAAAAGATAGTATTAGAACAGTCATGTGTGGTGGTATATACTTGTAATCTTGGGACAATGAGGCAAGATTGTGAGTTTAAGGGCTGCCTTGCAACATTGAAAGAGCCTATTTTGCAATAAAGGAATGAATGAGCTAATGCATAATTAATTAATTAATTAATTAATGGGATGGTTCTAGATCCTCCAGGACTGTTACACAGTTAATAAGAGTCCAGAGCTGGCGATGTAGCTCAGTGATAGTAGTACTTGGGTAGCATGCATGAGTTCCTGGGCTCCATCATGGCACTTAAAAAAAAAAGTCTAATTGTTTCTTGCCTGTCTCAGTATTATTAGACTCTCTTGTAATAGTTAAATTCAACACACACACACACACACACAGATGTCCAGTACTGGAGAGTGAACCCAGAGATGCTCTGCCACTGAGCTACATTCCCAGCCCTGTTGAGACAGAGTCTTGCTGAATTTCCTTGGGAGAACTAGAACTTGGGATCCTCCTGTCAAAGCTTTTATCGGTGCTTCCTTTATGAAGAACCACTTCTTTTGTGACCTAAGGCAGGAAAGTTGCATAAGTGTAGCTACTTAGCAAATATTGCAAATTGTAACAGTGAATAAAACAGTAACTTTTGTTGGTCTAGGAATATAGACCTGCGGGGTAGAGTGCTTGCCTAGGATATGTAAGGCACATGCTCAGCACCAAGTAACTGCTTTTTTTCTTGGAATATACTACTAAAGAGCACGTTCCTCATTGTGATTTCTTTTAAAATATTAAGATTTATTGTGACACAATTTACATACATTCTCTGTTTTGTTTGAGACTGTGTCACCATGTACCCCAGGCTGGCCTTGAACTCACAGTCTTCCTACCTCAGCCCCTAAATGCTGGGATTATATGCCTGTGCTACCACGCTGGCAGAATTCTTACATTTAAAATGCATATTCAGTGAGTTTTAGTTCAGTTATCAAGTTTTGTAGCTATCACTATTTGCTTAAGGGCACTTTCATCACCCTGTTAGCTTCAATCTTTATTTTGCTCTCCCCTGGTCCACTAATCTTTCTGTTCCAATGGATTTGCCTATTCTAGGTATTTCATATACTGAACATGGATTCATACAATATGTGGCATTTTGTAGCATTTTCTTTTAGTTAGCATAATGTTTTTTATGTTTATCCGTGTTTTGCTATGTATCAATACTTAATTGCTTTTTAAGGCCCAAAAATATGTTTTACGGCTGTAGTGCATTACATTTTTCTGTCAGTTGATGGACATGTGGGCTGTTTTCACTTTTCGGCTATTTGAAAATGCTGCTGTGAGTACTCAAACTAGTTTTTGTGTGAAAAAAAAAAGTTTTTGCGTGGACATGTTTTCATTTCTTTTACTGTATACTTGGGATTGGACTTGCTGGGTTAAATGGTATCTCTGTGTAATTATTTGAAGACTGCTGAACTGTTTATCAAAGTGACTGTACCATTTTACATTTCCACAAGCAGTGCATAAAAGGCTCCAGTTTCTTCACATCTTTGTCTGTGTTTGTTGTTTTCTGTCTTTTTTATTATAGTCATCTTAGTGGGTGTGAAGTCGTATCTCATTGTGGATTCTGTTTGCTTTTCTCTGATGATTAATGATGTTGAGCATCTTTTCATGTGCTTATTGGCCATTCGTTTATTGGAAAAAATGTCTGTTCACATCCTTTGCCTTTTTTTTTTTTTTTTTTTTGTGGCACTGGGGATCAAACTCTCGACCTCACGCTTGCCAGGCAGGCGCTTAATGCTACTAAGCTAAATCCCCGGCCCCCTTTGCCCATTTTTAAATTGGGATATTTGTCTTTTTATTACTTTATTAGTTCTTTATGCATTTCTGGATGTAAGTGTCCTCCCCCTTTATGTCGTACTGGGGATTGAATCCTGGCTACATCCCCATCCTTTTTTCCTTTATATTTTGAGACATGGTCTCTTTTAAGGTGCTGAATTATCTAGTCTGGTCTCAAACTTGTGATCCTCCTGCCTTAGCCTTCCAGAGTGCTGGGATTACAGACATACACCACCACACCTGACTTATCTTTAATCTTTAATTTTGGGGGGGAAACAGCTATGCTGCTTTTTTTTTTTTTCTTGGCTATGCTGCTTTCCAGAGTGACTCTTTCACTTTACAATTATGAGAGTATCTGTGTCTCCAGATCCTGTCAACACTTGTTGATACTATCCATCTTTTTAACTTTAGCCATAGTAGTTAGTGTGAAGTGGAATTGTCCTGTGATTTTTGTTTGCATTTCCCTAATGATTTGTGATCTCATTGTAGTTCTGTGGCATCTGTAGAAATTCTCATAAATTTAGACATGAAAACTTGGAAGCATAATTTGGTAACTTGATAAAAATCTCCACATATATTTTAAAAAACCATCCAGGTGATGTTATGAAATAACCTAGGCAGTAACCATCAGTAAGGTGTTAAAATTAGGAAACTTTGTAATGGGGAGGAGGGGGTCAGGTCGACAATCTTATGCAATTGTAACATCTCTAAAATTGGAACAACCAAACCTTTTATTCCTTCTGTGTGATACAGTGGGATGAACATAACATCATTCATAAAATATTCTTTCTCCCTCCTCAAATCAAATCAAACCTGCCTCTGCCTAAGCTTCTACATCTAAATTTGCAGGATGTCATTAGCAAATTCAGAAACTGATAAATACTGTAAGAGAGATGAACCCGGTTACTTCAAATAAATATCAAGGGGAAAAAAGAGTAGGAGAACAATCACAGAATTTAAGACCTGAGACATTTTAACTAAATGTAATGTGTGGACTTTGTTTAGATTCAAACTACCATTAAAAAGGTATTATGAGACCATTGGGAATAATTTGAGTACCACTTGCACATTAGATGATTATTGGGGTTTTTTTTTGTTATTGTTTGGTTTTTTGAGACAAGGACTTGCTAGGTAATCCAAAGTGGCCTTGAACTTGCTGTGTATCTTAGGATGGCCACAAACTCACCATCCTCCTGCCTGAGCCTTCCTAGTGCTGCCTGTGTCACCACACCTGGGTAGGTAATTTTTAAACAATTCTAATTTTTAAAAATAATAGCATTAAGCTGGGTGTGGTGGCACACGCCTGTAATCCCAGCACTTGGGAGGCTGAGGCTGGAGGATCATTTTGAGTGCGAGACCAGCCTGGGCTTCAAAGTGAGTGCAAGGCCAGCCTGAACTGCATAGCGAGATCTTGTCTCAAAAAGACAAAAAAAAAAAAAAGAATAATAGTATTAAGGTTATATTTTAAAAAGAAAGACTCCTTTCACCTAGAGACAAGTACTGAAGTATTTATGGATGAGATGGTATGATGGCGGAGTTGCTTTAAAATAATTTATTGTGTTTGGAGGGTTAAGGTGATACGAGAATTGCCATATGTTGATAATTATTTATTATTACAGTATTTTTTTTGAGATCAAGTGTCGTGTCATTCAGGCTGGCCTTGAACTCACTTATGTAGCCTAAGTTGGCCTTGAACTCACAGTGAGCCTCCTGCCTCAGCCTTCTGAGTGCTGCGATTACAGGCATGCAACACCATGCCCAGCTTATATGTTGATAATTATTAGAGCCAAATAATAAGTATATCCCAGCTTATATGTTGATAATTATTAAAGCCAAATAATAAGTATATTAAAGAAGTATATAATTACTCTTTCTGCTGTTGTGTATATTTCAGAATTCCCGTAAGAAAAAGTTAAGAAAGAAAATACTCCAAGTGAAGAGTTTTAGTAGATTTCAAACTCATTTGTTAGAAATGTTAAAAATGTAACATCTTCAGATTAGGGGTGTGCGTGTGTGTGTGTGTGTGTGTGTGTGTGTGTGTTTGAGACAGGCAGGTGCTTGTGCTACTGAGCTAAATCCCTGTCCCAGATTAGGTTTTAAGAGTAATTGCATCAGAGAAGATGGGTATTTGCTGGCCAAATTTAAAAGAAAATGTTTGTATTATTGAGTGATAAAAAAATAAATAGCACAAAAGCACAGCTACAGTACAGTTTCCTTTTGAGTTCATGTCTCTTTTTTTACTGTGATAACCGTTATAATTAGACATTGACTTAAAATTAGACTTTCAGAGCTGAGCATGGTGGCCGCACACCTGGAATCCCAGCACTCAGGAGACTGAGGCAGAAGGATCACTGAGAGTTCAAAGCCAGCCTGAGCTACATAGTGAGACCCTGTCTCGAAAAAAAAAAATTTAGGCTTTGAGACTATCCTATTACAAAATACTAAAATGAGATTTTTCAAACATAGTGAGAAATATTTAATCACACAGATCACACCAAAATATTTTTTAAAGGAGCTTTATTTTATTTTGACACAGGATTGAGCCCAAGGCCTTCATGCTCTATATCCCAAGCCCTTTTGTATTTTTTTATTTTGAGACAAGATCTCACTAAGTTGCCATGTTGCCCAGGATGGGCTTGAACGTGCAGTCTTCCTACCTCAGCCTCCCAGAGTGCTGGGATAACAGGATAACTATGTCCAATTTAAAAGAAGTCTTACATCAATATTTTAGTGACAGGAAGACCATTATTATGATGTTTTTTATTTCATTAGAAATGAGTGTTTTGTAATATTTATACATTTATTTGTACCTGTGCCATACTTACAGGTGAAAGTTTTTGCAGACGTATACTCTTCTTTATTTATTATTAGGTATGTAATCCAAAAATTGATTGTCTGCTATAGAGAGTGGAGTGGGCAGGGCACAGTGGGGATTGTTAGAGCAAATTTGACTAGTGATGGTGGTGTTCTGGATTGGTTTATATGGGAGGAGTGGTGATGAGGATGGAGCTATGTGGAAAAGTATAATTTAAGCACTAGCTGCATTAATAGGGTTCTAGATTTTGACTTCAAAAGAGGTGGTTATTAGTAGGTGAACAGAGCTTCTTTGTGTGGGAAGACATTGAAACCTACTGCTGTGAATTGTGCAGGTAGTTTTCAAATATTGATTGACAAAATAGTTTAACTCACAATTAGTTTTCAAACATTGGTTGACAGATAGCTTAATATAATATTGTAAATGCATTGATACTACCCAATAATAAAGCAAATGCTTCACATTGATGTGTCAGCAACACTGTTACCAGAATATTATGGGATAGTTCAAGAGTTTCTGCTGTTGCAGCTTGAGGGAGTTAGGCCTGATAACTCATACTTGTAATCCAAGCAGGAAGATCACAAGTTCAAGGCCAGCCTGGGCACTTTGGTGATTTAAGAGATTCTGACTCAGAATTTGAAAAGGGCTGGGAATGTAGCTCAGTGCAAAAACAAAACACCATCAAAAACAACAAAAACAAAAAGGCAGGAGACGTTATCTTTTACCTAGGTACTTCTGCTCTTCTTTGTGTATCTCCACTAATAAGAATGTGGCTCCCTAACTTCTTTGACCTGTGCACTGTGAGACTGCTGCCCTCCAGTGTTCCCTATTTTCCACTTGGGCCTCCCCACTTTGTTAGCAGGGAGTGAATTAACAGTGATTTCCAGCTGGTGGTTCGTTCTTTCTCCTGTCTGAGGTATTAGCTACAGTGGGTCTTCCAAATCAAGTTTAAAACTCTCACAAGGCAAAAGGTCTTGAGTTTGATCCTTAGCACTGTTCAAAACCAAAACAACTCTCACAGGGCAGAAACAGAAAAAAAGCCCAAAGAAATTGTGCCTGGCCTAGGATCTTGCTATTAGTTGGTGATAGTCATAGAAGATCCTTTTTGCTTCCTGTAGTTCATCCTAGTGGTGCCACTGGCAAAGTTCTGAACCTCTGACTCTGTTCTCAGTAGGGAAGTGACTAGAGTGAAGAAGAGCATTTCAGAAAAAGGAAAAAAAACATGGTTTTGATGTATTTTGTAGTTAGTATTTGTATTTCAAAATTGTTTTATTTAAATTATGTATATATCTGAATAATGAATGTTTGTATATATTAAAATATATAAATAATAATAAAATACATAGTAAAAGAACTTCTCATCTTCCACATTCCCCTTCTCAAAAACATCCACATAAACAGTAGTTGTGCAGCTTTCCATATTAGATACTTGTATAAGAGTTACTAAAGTTTGATATACCATGTAACAATAAAGGAATGTTTGAGAGGTTTATGAGGGTTGAGTGTTACAGCAGATTGAGGTGTTTTTTTTCTTCCTGTGCTAAGGATTGAACCCAGAGCCAAGTGCATGCTAGGCAAGTGCTAAATGTATCCTTCTTAGGAGTGTAAGTGGCTTCAGTACAGTTTCCCTGGATTTAGTGAAAGAAATTGGTTAAACCATTCATACTTATTCAGTTAATTTTCAAGGATTTTACTATGAAGAGAGCTTTTGTAGAGCAAGTAGTGATTGGTAGAGCAGGTTAGTTATATGTGTGAGTTTTTTTAATGTTGGAGCATTTTACGTATAGAAAGCATTATATAAAATTGTTTCAGATTAGTATGTACTATATTCAGGTAGCAAATTAAAAGCCTGATTTTCCTTTACTCTTGTTATTGTTCTTGTAAGCATAGTAATTTTGTATAGCAAAAAGAATGGTAACTTTACTCTTTAATGTTAACAGATTGATTTCTCCAAACCTCTTCCTCAGTGAATTGAGTTTCTTGAGATGTGTAAAGTACATTCATGCAGTCCATCAAACAGTCAGTCCTTGACAGTTCACAGTTCTTACCTTAACACAGAATTTCCTTAAGCAATGAGCAATCCGTGATACTAAGAAATTAAACCTGCAGTTGTAACAAGGCAGGTTCTTTAGAGACCAGTGCTTTTCATTAGCTAAATCTAAATTACCAACATTTGAAAACCATATAATCCTAAACTTAATTTAAATGTGGTAGTATTGTGGCTTAAATAGACCTCATTTTATTTCTCATTTTTCTCTTCCCATGATTATAATAATACTTATGCAGTTGCAGAGCCCAGCTTTACCTTCTCAAGAGAGCTGAAGTTATTTGGACTGGAAATCCAGGATGATGACACACTTAGAGGTTCTGGACTGGGTAAAGGGAACTAAAGACTGTTTCTAGGACAGTCCTTCTCAAAAGATGAACTTCCTTAGAATCCTGAATGTGACAGCACTGGGAGAATCCATGTCCAGAGTTTGTTTTGCTACCTCTTTGTTGTTTTGTTTTTAGTTTAACCCTTTAGTCAGTTTTTTCCCCAAGTCAAATTAGATTGATGTTTCTTTCATAAATTCTTCATTAGCTCCTACAGTTACTTTAATGTTGGGAGTCAGGTAGACTAGGTTTATATCCAGTGCTTGCCATGCTTTGTGAACTTGGGTAACTAACTTAAGTCTTCTAAAACTGAGTTTCCTCACCTAGTAAATGGGTTCAACAACATTGCTGTCTTACTACATTTTTTATATTTATTTTTATTTTTTTGGTACCAGGGATTGAACTAATGACCTTGCGATTGCCAGGCAGGCGCTTGTGCTGCTGAGCTAAATCCCCAGCGTTATTACTACAGTTTTTAAAAGGAGGATTAGATAGTGCATGTCAAGTGTTTAGCACATAGTAAACCTTCAATACATATGTTAGAAAATATTATAATCTTATATATCTCTTCCTTCTCTAGTGGTTGGGATACAGTGTAGCTATTTGAGTTATGACTGAGAAACTTTTTACCTTCCTAGTTTTAACAGTGGAAATGTGGAAAGGAAGGGGGAGGAAAGAGAAGGAATTGAGAAAACAAAAAACTGGAAACCCTTTACTTTTTGAACTGTCTTTCCCGGAGTTGTGTGATGCACTTTTTTTTAGCTTTGTGTGTGCGCATGTGTGTGCACGCGCGTGTGTGTTTGGTTTTTATTTTTATCTATTTATTTGGTATTGTAAATTGAATGCAGGACCTTCACACTGAGCTAGCTACATCCATAACCCTTTCTTAATTTTTTAATTTTGAGACAGAGTCTCATTTGGTCACTAAGTTGTCCAGGTTGGACTCAAACTTGTGGTTTTCCTTCCTCTACCTCCCAGAGTGTTGAGACTATGTGTCTGTGCCTGGTTTGTCTGGTGTTTCTGACCTCTCCTCTGTTCCCTCAGGTACCTCTTTGACCACTCTTTGACTTAGCAAAGATTCCATCCTCAGTCTGATGTTTCACCCCACGCTCTTTTCCTGGAAGCTCAGAACTGTGTCCATGGTTTCATCTTCCTTACTAATTAGAAGAAAAATTTGTTCACAGAGCAGATCTGGTCAGTTGTGGAAAACCTGCTTTTTTCTCCATGGGCTATTTCTCAGATATCTGCAACAGGCTCAGAACTGAATTTATCTTCCCTTGAAATGTGTTATTTTTATAATCTTTATCTTGATGAGTTGCATAGCCCAGGAACTTGTACCAGAAACTTTTATGTTGTGATTTCATCTGGTTGAAACATTCTTAGCCATTTTAGGTCTTTAATAGTTCTCAAATTTGCCTAATTCTTTCATCTCTCCTGTCCCAGAGTTCAGGTTGCTTCTCTTACCTAGATGACTATTGTATGATCATCATTATTACTTCTCATTCCCAGTCATTGATCAAGTTGCTGCTTTGACCTTTTTAACCCTGATCTGATCACAACACTGCAGTTTTAAAATCCTCTGGATAAAATACAAACTCTTAACAGGTCTACCCTTTGTGATAACTTTCCCCTGAGCACACTGCCCCATGCTTATGCTCTGTGCTCTTTCAGGCTGTCTGCCTTTGGCTAGCTGCTTATCTCCCTCTTTCATCTTAGATAGAGTTCACCTTCTGCCAGCATTTTTTCAGTGTCTCTTCCAGGTATTCTCAGTGTAGATCCTGTACTTATTTTTATCAAGTAATTTATCAGATTGTGTGATAGTCTATAGACTTACATTGTGTGATAATCCACACATTGGCATGTACAGATTAAATATTTGTGACCTCAGAAGAGTTCTTTGTGGTAAAAATGTTTAGTATTAAGTACCTTTACTGATTGATATTTCTTATGCTTTGTATTTTTGGCAGTTCACTTAACTGTTCAGTGAGCCTATCTAGCCTTACTCAGCATCTAATTTTGTGATTATTTCCTGTTTTAGGTAGACCACAACTCTAATGAAAGGATTAAAACTTTCATTGTGAAAAATGATACTCAAAAGGAACCAGACAGTTCTAATTCTATACAGTCATCAAGATTTGGAGGAATCTAATATTGACAATTTATATTTTATTGTGTTTTATTGAATAAATAATGATATCAAACAGTGCTTGAAAATTTTGGTTTTCATGATTCTTTGAATGTCAAAGTTTTACTATTTTTTTTCCTACTATACTGATCATTTTTTGAGAATTGAGACTAGAAGAGAAAGTTGGTAAAAATCTTGAAGACATAGGGGTAAGCAGAGACTTCATGAACAAAACCCAAACAGCATGGGAAACACTACAAAGAATCAGCAACTGGGATCTCATTTTATTAAACTTTTGCACATCAAAAGAAATCACCAACAGAGTGCAAAGACAGCCCACAGAGTGGGAAAAATTTTAACCAACTGTCCCTCAGACAAAGGACTTCTATCTAGAACATATAAAGAACTGAAAAACATCAGCCCCCCCCAATTCAAAGACCCAATGCAAAAATGGACAGCTGAGGTGAATACATGCATTTTAGATGAAATACGAATGACAAATATATGAAGAAACGTTTGACATCATTGGTCATCTGGGAGATGCAAATTAAAACAACACCAAGATTCCATCTCACCCCAGTTAGAATTGCTGTGATCCAGAAATCAACCAATAACGAATGCTGGAGGGGCTGTAGAGGAAAGGGAACTCTTTTCCAGTGTTGGTGGGAGTGTAGATTGGTGCAACCACTATGGAAATCAGTGTGGAGATTCCTCAGAAAACTAGGATTAGAGGTCCCATTCAACCCAGATATTCCACTTTTGGGTATTTTCCCAGAAGAATTAAAAACATCGTATTACAGGGATATATGTGCACCCATGTTTATAACAGCACAATTTGTAATAGCTAAATCATGGAAACAACCCAAATGCCCATTCACCGAGGAATGGATAAAAAAGATGTGGTATTTTTACACAGTGGAGTATTACTCAGCTATAAAGAAGGATAAACTTCAGACATTTATAGGGAAACAGACCATACTCATAAGTGAAATAAGACTCTCATTGTAAACAATACATAGACGGTCGTATTGTCTCCCTAGTTTAAGAAGCTAAAAAATTAAATAGGATCCAGAATGTACGGTAGATACTGTGAAGTGGCAAAAAGCCATTCAAAAGGAAAGTGAAACTGGGATAGGGGACAGGAGAAAAGGAAGGGAAAAGGAAAAAAATAATATATATATGTTTATACACACATACACACACACAAAACAGTTAAGGTATTTACAGTACTAATCGGTATTAGTTCTTTGAAAAGAAAGGTGTGTGCCTATATTTGATCAGTTTTTCATGCCTACAGCTTGTAATAGGAACAATTACTTTGAAAATCACAGTACACAATGTACTAATGATTGCTACTCTCCTACAATCTTACTTTGAAATTTCATACCATTGTTACTATTTTTTCTTTCTTTAAAAAAGAAACATGGAGGGAAAAAATCAAACAAAACAATGCAGTTATATGCACTAACTGGACCCTGTCTCTCCATAGCTCATGACTGAAACCCATCCTTGCACGTGCTAGCAGGTGTTCTATCTTCGAGCCATATCTTCAGCCTTTATAATGTTTTTAGGGTACTTTTTTCTTCTCCTCCCCATCCCCTTTATTTTTGGTATTATGTAAATCATGCACTGTTAACTCAAAAATATTTGGGGGACCAAGCAGCCAGTGTGAGAGCAGTAGACCTATTGGGTTCTATGCCACATTGGAAGTTCTATCATTGTTTAAAAGTTAGAAAAAAAATTTTTTTGAACCCAGCACCTTTGCACTGAGTTGCACTCCCAGCCCTTTTAAATTAATTAATTTTATTTATTTTTGGTTTTTTGAGACAGGGTCCTATTTTGTAATTCAGACTTCCTTGAACTCACTAGCCCAGGCTGGCCTCAAACTCTAGGTGATGTTCCCACCTCACTGTCCTGAGTGCTGAGATTATAGATGTGCACCACCATGCTTGACTTTTAAATTAATTTATTTTTATTTTGAGATGTGGTTTCACTAAGTTGCTGAGTTGCCCAGGCTAGACTCAAACTTGCAGTCCTGTGGCCTCAGTTTTCTGGAGTCCTAGGATTACAGATACTACCACACCTGATTTTTTTTTTTTTTCTTGTAACACACTGTGCCACCAGTTTGTGATCTTCACTTTTGTTTTTGTATTTTTATTTATTCTTTAGTACTAGGAATTGAACTCATGCCCTTGCACTTGCCAGGCAGGTGTTGTGCCACTGTGCTATATCCTCAGCCCATGATCTTCACTTTCACCAAGAAGAAACTGTTAAAGATGATAAGATTTGGGTTTTGGAGCCAAATGTGGTATATGCCTATAATCTCATCACTGTTGGAGGATGAGGCAAATGGATCACAAGTTTAAGGCAAGCCTGGACAATTTAGTGATTTAGCAATACCTTTCTTAAAATAAAAAGTAAAAGAAGTCTGGGGATATAGCTCAGTATGAGGGTGTAAGGTTCAATTCCCAGTAGGAAAAAAAGGATTCAGTTTTTGTTTCTTTGAAACTGAATTTGTTAAACAAATGTTAAAGTAATCATATTACTGCTACTTTTATACACAGCTGAAGTGTCACCTGCCTTATGAAGGCTCTTGAATTCTTCAGGGTTTTATTGTTGTTTGTTTGTTGTCTTTAACATTGGCATAAAGCTGTAGCTATTATGGCTTGTATCTAGATACTCCGCCAAAGCCTCATAGGTGGGGAGTTTCAAAGGTGGCTGGATTAGGGTGTGTGACTATGAAGTAAGGCTGTGGATAATAGCAGCCCACCCAGCCAGGGATTTAGCCCGACGGTTCAAGCGCTTTCCTGGTAAATGTGAGGTTGTGAGTTCAATCCCTGGCACCAGAAAAAAAAATTGCCAAATAGCAACCCACCCTGGGTGTGGGCAGCACCTATAAGTAGGCTTGTAGCCTGGGTGAAATATAAAGGGACAGAAAGAAGGAAGGCTGCTGGTGCTGCTGCTGCTGCTGCTGCTGTTACTGTTACTGCTTGCTGCACACTGCCTTCTGCCTGGCACACCATGAACTGTTTCTCCACTATGATGCCCCTCTGCTATGCTACCCTGCTTTGGAGCCAGCTGACTATGGACTGAAACCTCTGCAAATAAACCTTTCCTGCTTAACTTTGCGTGTTGGGTATTTTGTCTCAGCAACACAAAAAGTAACTAAGACAGTGGTATACATGATTAAATATTTTATTTACTCATTTTCATGTCTGATTTCCTGGTAGTTTATTGAGGACAAGGCACATGTCTTTCTAATCCTAGTAGGAGCTCGGTACATTTGTGTTAAACGTTGAAATACCAGGCAGCCATGCAGTAAACAAGGGGACATATTTGTGGATAAACAGATACTGATTAGAACCAAAATGTGAGGGTTTACAATATAATACTTTCTTTGTACTGGGGATCGAACTCATGACTTTGCACTTGCCAGGCAGGTGCTTGTGCCGCTGAACTAAATCCCCGGCCTTAATACTTTTCTTTTGATGATTTGAAGGGCTACATCTACACTAAATTTTAGCTTGGGTTTTTTTTTTTTTTTTGAAATTACTGAGAATGTTGATATATCCATGTTGGGTTTGGTTTTGACAAATCTGTGTGAGTGGTGACTAAACAACTTAATCATAACCAAAGGTTCATTCACATAAGAAAAGATCCATTAGACAAGGAAACTTCCTACTTCCAATTTCATGTAAACAACTCACTGTGGAAAATGTAAAGAAATTTGAGTATACCTTGAACAAGAATTTGACGTCATCTGATAGCTGTTTCTTGCAATACTACTAGTTAGCTAGATGAACTCAGGTCTTGGTTGTGTTTTTTTCATCTATAAAGTGACAAAAGACTTGATCTATTCCTTGATCTATAACATCACTCTATTTGTAAAATTGCCTAATTCTGAAATACTGTGTAACTTCTAAATAAAATATTAGAACCCAGTGAAGGAAGTACTTAGCTCATTCTAAGGAAAATTCAAAGTAATATATTGAAATATAATACTGTAATATATGTGTACATATGTGTGTTTAGAAACTCTAGAAAATTACAAAAGAAACAAATTGCCTCTGAGAGGTGTGGAACTGGATGGCTGGTAGAAACAAAACCTTCTGTTGTACTTTCTTTTGTGTTTTTGAATTTTTTAGTAAGTACTTGATTAGGAAATTAATAAAGGCAAAATTAAATGTAATAAGTCACTTAACAGGATATAGATTCTCTTTTTATTTTTTTTGACAGTCTCAGTATGTAGTTCAGGTTGGCTTTGAACTTACTATGTAGCCCAGGCTGGCCTCAAACTCTCAGTGATCCTCCTGCCTCAGCCTTCTGAATGCTGAGATTATAGACATGTGCCACCATGTCCGGCTTAGATACAGATTTCTTTGTTATGTGAATATCATAGAGTGTATTTACACAGATCTAGGTGATAATAGCCTACTGTATACCTAGCCTATATGATATAACCTTTTTTAACTTTTGTTTTACTTTTTAAAGTTTTTGTTATAAACTAAGATGTAAATTACATTATCCCAGGCCTACACAGGGTCAGGACCATCAATATCATTGTCTTCCTCCTCTGTATCTTGTCCTCTGGAAAGTCCTTAGAGGCAGTAACATTCCTAGAACTGTTATCTCCCATGATAATAATATCTTCTAATGAACCTGCTTGATGCTATTTTACAGTTAGGTTTTTTTGGTAACTAGAAGGAATGTACTCTAAAATAACAATATAAACTATATAATAGTAAATACATAAACCAGTAACACAGTCATTTATTATCAGGTCTTTTTTGTGGTACAGCTGATTCATTATAAGATCTTATTTACTTACTATACATAATTTTTATGCTATACTTTTATATGACTGATAGCACAGTAGATTTATTAATATCAGTGTTACCAGACACATGTGAGTAATGTGTTGTTTTATGATTTTACAACAGCTACAGTATCACTGGGTGGTAGGAAATTTTCAGCTCCATTATAATCTATGGGACCACCATTGCAATTGTAGTCTGTTGTTGACTGACACATTGTTACATGGTACATGACCATAAAAATGATATATGTAAAGAAGTTAAAGGGAGATTAATAGTCTAATAATAGCCAATTGAGACTCAGTACAAATAATATAGCTTATTAGATCCTAAGTACTTAAGACTGTGTATTAAGCTTTTAAGTTATCGTAGCCAAAGCAAAGTGTTACCAAGACAATCACTTGACTTATGAAATGTAAACTATCATAAAACTGAAAAACATAACTATGCCTGGAATATTCCTTTGCAAATGGTATTGAGTGATATGGTAGTGGATGTTTTAGTAACTCAGCAGTTACATTGCAGTGCAGTATGTCTTTTTTTTTTTTTTCTGCCTTTTTTTAAAGACAGGGTCTCCCTAGTAGCTCACGCTGGCCTTGAGCTCACTTTGTAGCCCAGGCTGGCCTCAAATTCACAAAGGTCCCCCTGCCTCAGCTTCCCGAGTGCTGGGATTACAGGCATGAGCCACCACACCCAGTGCTCGCTCGCTCTCTCTTTTTTGTTTTTGGTACTGGGGATCGAACTCATGACCTCGCACTTGCCTTACAGGTGCTTATACCACTAAGCTAAATCCCCGGCCCCAGTGCAGTATCTCACATGGGGATCCTTGGTTATGTTTTAGAGGGAAGTTTTTCTGAGTAGACTTAAAATTCTGATAATCTGACATATAGGCATATAAAGTATTGCCCACCTTATACTGAGTATTGCCACACAATTTCAGTACCTGCATGTGCTCCTATTTTTAGAATAACTGGTTATATTGTTATCCCCCCGTGGATAACTCAGGCCCTTATCCATGCTAAGCATGTACTCTATGACTGAGCAGCAACCCCCACTGTGTTTGTGGGACCAATGGAAGATCATGTAGTGCTGAGTACATCATAGGAATAAAGGCTTTACAGTTGTTCGTAATAGGAAAGTGGTGACATGTTTAGTTATGCCAACATGGGGGAGGGTGATTTTTTTTTGAGACAGGGTCTCACTGTATAGTCTAGGCTGGCCTTGAATTCATTGTGTAGCCCAGGCTGGCCTCAAACTTGCAGCAATCTTCTTGCTGCAGCCTCCTGAGTGCTGGGATTATATGCACCTCCATGCCTGGCTACCAAGATATTTTTAAAACCTGTATGTATTTTTATAATTATTGTTAATTTATCTTTCATTAGGTTTGTATTTTTTATATTTATAAATTTGCTTGGACTCTACTGTGGTAAATATGTCCTCTAAAATTTATGTGTTGACAACTTAATCCCCAATGTAACAGTGTTGAAAGGTGGAATGTTTTAAGAGTGATTGGGCAACGAGGCTTCCGACCTCATAAATGGATTAATGCTATTACCTCAGGAGTTTGATTATATTGTAAGAATCGTTTCTGATAAAAGAATGAGTTACCCCACATTCTCACTCCCTCCACCTCTGTAGCCCTTCTTCTCATTTCACCATGGGATGGTATAGCAAGAAGGGCATCAACAACGCCAGCTTGATACTGGACTTCCCAGCTTCCAGAACTATGAGAAATAAGTCAGTTTTT
>RJWT010010014.1:0-24623 GCA_004365215.1 Cuniculus paca | reverse complement strand
AACAAATTTGTCTCAGTACAATAAATCTGTTTATCTCTGACAGAAATCAGACAAAAACCATTTGTTTTATATATCCTTATTGAGAAATATTAATTCTCTTATTGAGAAATACTAATTTTTTTTAAAGAGAACAGAACAAAACAAAGCAGAATAGAGTCAAATGCAACATAGCATCTCAGAACAGAACACTGCAAATAATACAGGTCTTCAAAACATAACAACAGGAGATTAACAATGGCTACACTAGTGTCTCTTGCCTTCTTCAAAATGGTTGTTCATACATTCACAGACAATAAACTCAAAACAAAGTAATATTAATGTTTAAATATTAGAGCCATGTATTATAATTCAAGAGAAGAAAAGAAAATGCATTCTTTTGTTTCCACCACTCTAATATAAATGAATACATGTTTACCTTTATCCAAGGTTCCCACTGCAAAGCTTCTTCTTCTCTGGCCTCCCCATTGTAGGAAAGATCACACCTCCTGTTGTTTAAAGCTTTGTTTTTAAGCATCGGTAAAGCAGAAATTGTAGGTCAAATTGCAGCAAATATCTAATTATTTTGATTTTGTTCAAACTCTCAATTTTGGATTTTTTTTCAATACTATCTGTGTTTCTTCAGGCCTCAGGGAGGTTAGCAGGACAAATCTTGTTGAGTCAGTGTACATCATATGCCCAATCTACACTTATCAAAAAATAAAATTATTTTCAATAAGAGGTCACTAATTAGACATGGTTATTAATTACCTTAGACACCTTACAGTTTATTTTTTGAATGTGTTATGGTTACTTTTTTGACCACTATATGAGAGTAGTGAAATTCAGATGGCCACCATTTACACAAGTGATTTAAATTATAACTTGACAACTTATTTAAATATACTTATATAGCAAGTAACACAAATGATACAAAACTGAATTTTTAGTTTACGATTATATCATAAACTAAGTCAGAAACAATTTATCCTACTGAGCCTTCCTACTTTTCTCCCCTCTTTCCTTCTTTTCTTCCTTTTTTCTCTACACATTTCTAGTGTGAACAAATCCAAGGCAAAACAAGTAGTATCTCCTTGTGTGGGAATGCATCCCTTTTTCAGAGATATTTTGAATGATTTTCCAAGTCATAAATATTTATTAAGGATCTAAGTAGCACTGAACAATGATAAATATAGAAGGATAATAGAGTGGTCCTTGCTTTTTTGAACACCAACCATGTAGTACAAGGAAATAGCTTTTTCTTTTTGCACTAATAATTACTATCCTGCCTAAGAAAGCACATTGGAAAATGGTGAATTAAACAAGTTAAATTTCAGAAAAGACTCTAAAATGACTCTCAATCACACTCTTCTTTAGAAAGTAAAAATGAATTCTGAAATGCTGGGAACCTGATCTCTCCCTTGTAGCCCCACCCTCTTGGTTTTTATCCAACCAACCCTTGTCTGTCTTTAGCCACATAGATGCTGAGAATAGATCAGACAGGGCCTGGAGATGGAATACATAAGCCTGTAGTGCTCAGACCGTGAGTTAATGAAGGACTTTTCAATTCTCAGGAGAGAGTCTGAAGTTGACTGCAGAGAATTTAGAAGCAAAGATAATAAGAGCATGAATGCAGAAAGAGCTTCCTGAGATTAAAAAGAAGGATGACTACCTTATGGTAGATCGAGTCATTGATGTTTCTAGTACGAGGAGCTGTT
This sequence comes from Cuniculus paca, assembly GCA_004365215.1. Taxonomy (NCBI): domain Eukaryota; kingdom Metazoa; phylum Chordata; class Mammalia; order Rodentia; family Cuniculidae; genus Cuniculus; species Cuniculus paca. The sequence goes on along the minus strand of RJWT010010014.1, from coordinate 22,929 downwards.
GAAAAACGCATGAGATTGAATGACATCAAACACTTTGGTTGAAAGACATAAGCCCTTCCCACTGCCTCAGTGGAGACTGGAGCTTAGGCTGCCTGTGTGATGCCTGTCCCAGCATTGTCTATCTCTGAAGATGGAGCAGAACCATGGCTGAGGCTCGGGCAGGTAACAAAGGAACATGCAAATGACACTGAAGAAATGCAGCAGCCAGAGCAATGCCACTGAATTACAGCTCCAGGAATAATTTTCTGAATGGAAAAAATAAGTATGCAAACCGCTAGAGGAGAAAAATTGCAATAATGATGCTAAAAAATAATTTATAGTCATTCATGTAAAGCTCCAAAAAGTCTTTTTAATGCCAAAACACACAATTTTTTAACTAAAAAATTAGATTGATGAGTAAAGTGTGGAATATATATTAATATTATGGAATACAAAATGTGAATAAAAGATTAATATAAACCAAAAATTAAAAGGAGAAAAAGATCATAAAGTAAAAGTTCCCTATGCCCCACAAAAAACTAAGATGATAAATGGAGGAAATCTACAGAGAACTTGAACATAACCATGAACAGAAAAGTAAAGATGGGGGTAAGGTTATAACTAAACAAGTATGAGAATTCTGAACTAGAAAAAATCTGAAAAATAGGTGTTTTTCCTATGTTTCAACAAAGTTAATGAAGAAAAACAAGCTCTATGCAGGCATGTATAAATAACCAGGGTATAGTTGCCTATGCCAATGGTCCAGGTATTTTGGAGGCTGAGGTGGGACAATAGCTTGAGGTCTGGAGTGTGAGGCCAGCCTATTACAACAGTTTGAAACCTTTAGATAAAGTCCAGAAGAACTATTTCTCAAAAATCTCTTGGTAGGCCAAAATATTCTCTTGTCAAGTTACAATAAGATACTACAACATATTCAAGGGATGCATACAGCAAATGACTCACATATACTGTATATATTGGGGAAAAAAGTTAGAAATGAATTCTAATAAAACATTTTCATAAAAGCAAAGATCTCAATATGAAGGAAAATGAAGAGGAGAATCACAGTAAAGGGAAACTTAACAGAAAAGTAGGAAAACAAATACACAGGCCCTTTTTAGCATTTTAGCAAAATAATGTGACTGAGAGCATTTCAGCAAATGTAGGCTGAATGGTGAATAGGGAAGATGAAACCTTTATCTGTTTTCATATCAAATGCAAATATGCTGAATTTTATCATTAATGGACTGCTAGAAACACAGCTCATTTGTTTTGCCAGATATATACTAGAAAGCACAAAACTGAAATGCTGGTCCTTTATTCACTGCGGTCACCTCTTTATGATACATGGTCCTCTATGACTTTTGTCCCTCACAGAACACTAAAGTACAAACCTTATCAGTCCTTATCCAATCTTGAGTCCAGTCCTATGCTACCACATGGATGAAGTAAGTTTCCTGATGAATTGGGGAAAATCAGAGATGGGGAAAGACTCAAAGTAGAGATGAACTGTTACGCCAATTAATGAATTTTAATTCTTCACATGTAAAGCTTTGTGTTTTTTTTCTTTGTGTCTGTGTTTGCTTTTGATTATATCAAATCATCTTAGTAGAGATTTTCTACATCAAAAAGGGCATGAAAATGTTGCTTCTCAGTGTCATGCACCCAATCATATCATTTATTAATTTATTCAAATTCATAGTAAAAAACTAAAGAAGAATATTCTTTGGTATGAGTGGTTTTGCTTATCAGTTTACCCATAAAGATACTTGTATTGAATACATCAAAAAGGTCTAGAAACAGAAACAACATAGGACTTAAAACAGGGCACAATATGATCTCTTGGGGCATGGCTGAAGGCTCTGAAGTTTAATGGGAAGAAGAAGCAGAGATGGCAAAAATGAAGCAGAGAGATGCTCTCATTTTTAGAACCCACATTTAGAATCTTGCCAGTCCTAAAAGACCTTGGTCATTTACTAAGTATGGTAAAGGGGTTTTTCTTGATTATATTCAGTCCTTTCTCTTCTTTCTTTACCCCAAGACTCAGTGTCTTCATGTTATAAAAATTTCACTATCCAAAAGAATTGTGTTAGTTTTCTAGGGCTGGTTTAACAAATACCACAAATGGGTAGCTTGAAACAATAGTAATGTGTGGTCTGATGACACTGGAGGCTAGAAATCCTAAATCAAGGTGTCAGCTTTCAGGGAGAATCTAGTTCTTTACTTTCCCTTGCCTTCTCCAATAACCAGTAAAACTTGATTTTGCAGCTGAGCGTGGTGCCACATGCCTGTAATTCCAGCACTTGGGAGACTGAGGCAGAAGGATTGTCATGAGTTCAAGGCCAGCTAGGGTTACATAGTGAGTTCAAGGCCAGCATGAAGTATATAGTGAGAACCGGTCTCAAAACAAACAAACAATGCACTTGGTTTTGTTTGGGCTGTACAGTACTCTGATCAGCAGATTCTATTTTTTCATGGAGTTCTCTCTGGCAGGCTCTGTCTATGTTTGTCTTCCTTACTTCTTAAAACACTCATCGCAAGGAACTAAGGAGTAAGGGCTCACACTATCACAGTATGGAATCATCTTTTTTTTGTTTTGTTTTGTTTTTGGTACTTGCGATCGAACTCACAACTTTGGGCTTGCCAGGCAGGCACTTGAGCCACTGAGCTAAACTGCCCACCAAGTTGACACTATCTTAACTAATTACATCTAATTAACATATTTCCCAAAAAGGCATATTCCACGGTTCCAGAAAGGATATGAACTTAGGAAAGTTGAGAAATATTATCCAGCCAGTATGCTACCTAATTTAGTTCAATGAATATTTGTTAGATCACAGGCATTTGCTTTTTAATACTAACCTCTACATATAGAACACACTATTTTCCTCCATCTGTTAAAATGCTTTGGAATATCAAAATTGATTGAGTTATTTTAAGGAAGAAAAGAAAAGGGTAGACAGGATACGTTAGGTTCCTAAAATTACATTGTTGAGGTTTGAAATCTTTCTATCTAATTGTTCATTATTAAGAGCAAGCATATGCCCTCAGAACACTTTCTTAATCAAATATCATAGACAGTACCACATCGGAGAATTCACAATGGGCCAAAGAATAATTGTGTGACCCCTTGGTTACAAAATCTGCCAACTGACTTGCAAATTGGCAAATAGAGTGTAAGTGTCAAAAATGGATAGTGGACTCACAGTAAATTAATTCAGATCACAGAGGGTTGTGCCATTATCCACTGTGACTCACAATGCTGCTCTGCAGAAAGAAGAGAATGGAAGCATGACCTTTATATCTTGCACAAAAGTGTCAGCTGAGAAACAAAGTGTCTGTTTTCAGGGCATGATCACAATAGGTCTGCTGTTCAAAGATGGGCATAGAAATCATTAAATTCATGGAGGGCGAGTGATAGATTCAAGTCCACTCTTGCTCCTTAAAAACCAAATCCAAAATGCAGCACTGTAATTCTTGGCTTGCAGTGCCTAGCTGTCAGTTTCTAATCAGCACTCACCTAACAGGAGGGGAAAAAAATAAAAATAATTTTAAAGTCATAGCAAAACGCTCACCATTTCTAAAGCGGTTTGCACAGTTTAAAGCTAAATTAAGAAAAATGTAAAAGGAAAATTAAGAGGGAAGAAAATGGAGAAGGAGCAGGACAAGAATTCGGGACAATCTGAGTTAGTTTTGGCAGGACGTTTGCTCCAGAACTCCAGTGACAGTAACTATTAACCAATGCTTTGACATTCTTGCTGAAATAAATGCTTGTTGGGTGTATTTGAAGTTGGAACTGAAAAATATTCCAGTTGGCTGGATGTTTAACAAGCCTCTCTTGGGGAGTTCGGCATCTGTCAGGTGAATCAGAACAAGGACTTCGGTTATATTAAAAAGGAGAAAAATTGCATCTAATGAGCTGCTAACACCAAGTGTTCACGGAGCTCTTGAAGGCATAGTCAAATCTTGCATAGGTTAAAGACTGATAGAATTTTTTTGATGATCTGTGAAAACTATTCACAGAGGAAAATTATGTTAAAGTTTATAGGAACAAAACTATTTGTTGAATATTCATGACAGATAAGCTAAAATTTGCCTTACTTATATTGTTGTTTATTCTTACAACTATCTTAGACTGATATATTTGTCTATTTTATAGATTTAAAAAAATGCTTGTGAAATAGAATAATTTGCCAATAATCCAGCCATGAGTATGTTATGGAGTTGAAATTAGAAATAGATGATCTCCAAAACTTTTCCATGTTATTTGTTCTAATGCCTCCCCAGAAAAGGATGCAGCTATTTAAAAAAAGAATGCAATCCTGACTCTCTCTCTCTCTCTCTCTCTCTCTCTCTCTCTCTCTCTCTCTCTCTCTTTCTACATATAAGGACATTTAAGATCAGTCAACTAAGTGATTCTACAAAAGTTACATAGCACATAAAATTTTGTACTGGTATCGGACCTTATCAGAGAAACCATTAATGTAGGGCTCAGAGATTTAAATGTTTGCATGAAGATTCAGAACCAAATCATTACGGAAGTAGCTGGTTTCTGAAATAAGAGTTAGTAATAAAATGCAGGCAGCCATTTCAAGTCATACTAATGTGGACCAACCATCTTTTCTCAGCTGTTATTTGGTAATATGGTAGGTGATGGGTGTCTTTTTCAGCATTATACCTCAATAGCTTTCAAAAATCTCATTTATTATTGTAGACCTTACAGGCAGACTTGATTTAACTACAATCTTCTGTTCATTGCTATTGGTCAATTCACACATATCTAAAAGAAGTTGACTTTTTTCCCACTGTCATCTCCCCATTGTCATCTCTACCCTCTCACTCCTGACACTTGTCCCTATTCCCTGGCATAAGGACCACTGGAACTTTTTCATATATATCCTTTCATATCGCTATATAATATATAATGGTTCATGTGTATGTAGTTTAAATCCACTCCAAGTTTTGGTACCATTTTTTCTCTCTCAAGATGTAAGAAATTTCAAGAGTTGTAGGCACTTTACAGTGAATATTCATACACCCACCACCTACATTCAATCACCAATATTTATCATTTCTTCATTTATTTCTCTATACATTCCTGAATCTATAGGTTAAAGTTATTTCAAAGTTCATTGCAGACATCAGTACACTTTTGCATAGATAAACCACTATCTAGAATTCAATGTGTTTTTTTCAGTTTTTACTTTGATATAATCTAAAACTTGTTTGGCATAAATTTTAATTGTACATTTGTTAAACTTTGGTAAATTCACACATCTGTGATAACCAAAATCCTCATTAAGATGTAGAGAATTATCTTTATTTCAGAAAGTTCTCCTCTCCCACTTCCCAGCCAATCTTTGGCCCTTCCTGCCAGAAGCAATGAAAGTTCAGAATTTTTTTTTTTTGGTTATGTGAGTTTTTCCTCCTTTAGAATTCTAGATAATGAATTCTAACAGTATGTGCTCTTTCAGATGAGATAGCTTACTCACAGCATCTTCTAGCATTCAGAGCATACTATAATTTTTGTCACATGCTAGAATTCTTGTTATTGTTCCATGGTTCATTGTTTCCATGTTGTTTCATACTGGAAAATTTCTACAAAGCTATCTTCTTTCACAGACTCTACAGTGTATCATTTCTATTCTGTTATTAACCTATACAATCAATTTTAAAACTCCTGATAGTTTCTGTTGATATTTTATGGTTTCTACTTATAAACTCAGAGGAGAGTAAAAAAAATAGATGCTTTAAAATTCTATATCCAAATCTGAGCGCAATATATGTTGTTTGTGTTTGACTTTTATGCCTTCCTAGAATGGGTCGCATGTTCCTAATTCCTCATATGTTAAGTCATTTGGATTGTGTCCTGGACATTAGGAATGTTATTTGGTGGAGGCTGCAAATCTGTCACAACTCTTCACTTTCCTTCCTTTTAGATGGAAAATAGCTGGGTCGGATTCATACTCACACAGACTCTCGAACAGCAAAGCAAACATCAGTCTCGGTCTTTTTATCTTTGCTGAGTTGCCTGCGTTCAGCTGAACCAGGGACGTAGTTCAGGGCTCAGGCGGAGATGAGGTCGCAGTTTGTATAGATTTTCAAGGCCTCTGGCTCTCACTTTCCCACAGTCCCATCCTCACCTTTCAATATCTGTGCTTGCCCCAATTCTATCTTCTGGTTTTTCAGGCCAGAAAGACTGAAGATTTTCTATTAAACTTTGGCCCCTTGGGATTAATCTGTGGTCTGCCTTAATGTTAAAAATCCATAAAAACAGAGGACACAGGCTGCACTGATTCTGTCTTTCAAAACTGACCTTTTCTCAAATCTCCAAGAGCTGTTTACTTTCCAGTTTCTCTGAATTATCACTGAGAGTTTACAGTTCTTAACTTTGGAAGGGTTAATCATGCTAAAATTGCCAAAAGTTTATGTTTTATATGCATCTGCATATGAGCTTCTCTATCATAATTTGCATGTCATAAGCTTTCTAATACCCTCTTCTTTGTTTAATACAGTTAAAGACTTAGTCATTATTTCTTCCATTATTTTCCAAATCTATATTGGTACCAGCTCTTATATATAAATACTTTCTCTCTTTATATCTCCTTGTATGTGTGTGTGTATTATGGTCCCCTTTCTTCACAATGATGTCCAGGAGATTTCATACATAATCTTCCATACAACCAGTGATGTAAGACTATGTCCATACTGTGATTTTCCAACTTACTAGATTTTTGTTAAAAGTAGTATGTTCTGATAGGAAGTAGTTCCATCTGATCCAGTATTTTAATTATATATTTTCCTTAATGTAACCAATAGTTTTTCTTACTTTCAGAATGTTTATCATATCCACAGTGAATTATTGATCTATATAAACCATTAATATTTTTATCTGAAGGTATCGTTATTAATTTCTCCTTTTTTCTTGAATAGAAAGCTGTGTAGCCCCCAGTTATATTTTCCAGTTGGAAAGAAAAATTGTCCTTAGCATATGAGGGGTCTGATAAAGAAGTTTAAGAAGTCACTGGTTTGGACAAACCCATGAATCTTTGGCTGGTGTCAGATAAAGTGATCAGAAGTGTTGCTTGCCCATGTTCGTGTGGCACAGTCATCCTTGGTGCCGACTGGAAACAGGTTCCAGGGCCCTCGATCAGATGCCAAAATCCATGGGTGCTTAAAAAAATGACAACATTTGTATACAATCTGCATACATCAAATACTTTGAATAGATACCTTAAATCATACATTTTAAATAAACTAACTTTATTTATCTAATGCAATATAAATACTACTAAAGAAGTGATATACTGTGTTGTTTATGGAACAGTAATGAGAAAAAAGTCTGTACATGTTTGGAATAGACATTTTTTTTTCTGATTCTAATTCATTATTAACTGGATCCAGGGATGCAAAAATCTATGCAGATGGAAGACTCTTGTACCAGTTGCAAAAATGATATTCTATCATCCCTGGAATGAGTGTTTGCCTGTCACACAGGACAGATTAGAGGGAAAGCCTCAGGTTCTGGTTTGTGCAGATACTGGTAGAGTCAAAGGGGACCGTAGGTTTCAGTGAGGAAAGCAGACATTTCACAACCGGCTTTTCCTCACTTCCTTGTGCTGTGTTTTGACCAAATGACCATACAGTTCCCCATAACTCTCCCAACCCCTTTCTCTATCATTGCTCTCTTCTGCCTGCTTGCCAGGTGTCTGTGCTCTCCTGTGGAAACACAATGAACCCCAAGGACATCAGAGAAACTGCTATTTCTCTGCCCTGATGTGATGAAGAACAGAAATGATGTTCCTAGGGCCATGTAAAAGAAAGAAAAAAACATAATCCAATGTGTTCTCCTTCAGTCATCATGTAACTTGTGATAGATAGCAACTGTAGTCCTGAATTGCTGCTCCCTTAAAATACTAGATCAACACTGCCTTTCTTTAGAGAAGAACAGTCATAAGCAGCCTCTTGACCCTTACATGGTGACATAAGAGTAGCACTGGCCTGAAACATTTTCTAATCAGGACAAAAGGAGCCCTCAGAGACTACTGTGCATATCACTGGTTTGGAAGAATCTTTCTCAGTCAGGGCTTCATGTGTACTCCTTTCTTTGTTCAACAATGTATGCATCACAACATACCCGGCCATTCCCACTGCTCTGTTGACAGCAGGAAGGGGAAGTGGACATGGTCCCAGTGTACAAGACAGATATGAGTCGGTCATCTGTCTGTGAGTGAAGTCCCACTGGCCTTGGGGAACTGAGAGTCACTCATGAAGAAGAAACTGCTCTGTCTCTTCTCCATGTGCATGAAGCATTGTATCATCCAGAGCCTTGTGAACTGTGTCTTTCTTGGTGATACCAGCACCTGCAAACTGATCACTGGGTTTATATCTTGGACTAATGGTCCTCTTGTTAGGGAAAAAATGTCACTCGCTCCACTCTCCTCACAGCCCATTCTTTTCTCAGATATTGTTAAGTTCATGTAGTTGTATTTAACATCTGACATATCCTCAGATCTAGAGCAGAGAAAGTCTCACTGGCCCATGATTTATTTTTATCTTGTTAGGAATCAGATATCATAACAAATAGCATGTTATTTCTTTTTACTATTATAATAACTGTGAATTTTTTAAGGTATGTGTCATTAATTAAGAAAATTATTGTCATGAAAAGTACATTTTGTATATTCCTCTTTCTAGTATAAAAATGTTCAATTAGAAAACATACCATAACTCATTTAACCATTTCCATAGTTTGGAACTGCTAGTTCTTTTTCTTTTTATAAATGATGTTATAATGAACGTTTTCGTCTGCATGTACTAGCTTTTCTGTGTGTGCTCTCACTAATTACCACAACCTCACTAATTTAAAACAACAGAAATTTATTCTTTCACAATGCTGGGATATCGGTGGGAGAGAATTGAAGGGCTGACAGGGAAGCAATACCTCAAAAAGGCTCTGAGAAAGGCTGTGTATGTAACCTCTTTTAATATCTGTTGAGTGCTTTCCTCCCTTAGTTTTCTGGTCTGTCACTGCAGTGCTCCAGGCAAACATCTTCAAATCTCTCTCTGCTCAGCTTCTACACCACCTTCCCTGGTGCCTGTGTGAGTGTGTTTATCTGCCATGTCCCCACTTTTTTTTGATAGAGGCACTGCAGTAGCATGTAGTTCCCAAAGGAATTTTCAGGTTAAAATGCTAATCTTGAGATTTTTAATTAATAACATTAGCAAAGACTTTGCCACATTAAGTAGCATATACAAATTCCAGAGTTCAAGATATATCTCAAGTCACTATTAAGCTTACTACATCAAACCCGTAATTTCATGGATGATTTCTCCTCAGACATACCAAAACCAGAAGAATGGGATAAAACTTTAAGTTTCTAAAATGTGTTGTCATTAAGTTTTAAAAATGCCATAATTCATGTTTATATCTGGCATAGCCACGTATTTATACATTTTCTGCAATGATAATATTTTACCTGCATTTTGAACTATTATTGTAGGTGGGAATTCGGTATGTATTTTTGACTATCAATAGATAGGAAGAATTTGTTTCCTTGTTGGTTTTTAGCATTTTAAGTATTCGTTGTCAACTTTTTTTCCTCAGTACATTGTATAGTTTTCAGAAATCATAATTATTGTCAGAAGATTCTAATTTTCACATAGACTAATCCAATTCTGGTCTCCCTTCTTAATTTCTATTGCTTCCAATCTTAGAAATGCTTCTTTTCTCAAGGGATCAGGGGCATTGAATGTCAATACTATTGTCTTTTGAATTTCATGTAATTATATTTTAAACACAATGAGAATATACCCAACATAAAATAAGCCAAATTTCAACTTTATACTTAAATTCAGTGAATAACAACATAAGAAAAAAATACTGACTAAATTCCTATTGCAACAAAAATGATAGTCCAACTCTAAGATTTCTGACTTTATGAATAAAGTGATGATCCTGTCCATGTATTATGGAAATAGTTTGTAGTAGTCAAACAGAAATTAATGTGATTTTGGCTGATACTCTCTTCTTGCAATTATTAGTCTCAAACGCATTCTTAAACATATATTTTCAGTTTATACTATCTGTATGTTGGGATGACTTCTGTCATCCCAAAAGATGTATTTTGGAGTTCTGATTTTTAGTGTGTATTAGGAGGTAGGGGCTATAAATTGGGAATTAAGATTTAATCTAAGGGTTTGTTTCTAATCTGCAATAATTAGCGTCCTTATAGGAAGAAGAAGTGACACTGATTATCATGAATTTCTCTATTTATGCACATACAAGGGAAAGATCATGAATTAGTAAGAAAGCAGGCACCTGAAAGCCAGGAAGAAAGAACTTACCAGAAATGAATATTGCTGATGGAAACTGCCAGTTTACAGAATAGTGCAAAAATAAATTTCTGTTGTTTACACCATGTAGTCTATTGCATTGTCTTATGAAAAGAATGAATAGACTAATACTTTATGTACAAATGATAGATATACAACCGTGTGGCACATAAAGATATGTTCATCAAAGATGGACTGAATATACAACAGAGGCCTCACAAGATTATCTTGCCTAGTGATGTCTTCTAAATTTGCATGCGTGCTCTCTGACGTTCACACCATGATGAAACTGCCTAACAGCACACTTCTTGGTAAGTGTCTCTCAACCATTAAGTGACATGACCGTATATTTGCATAATTTCTTCTGATTTGGAGAAGTTTTCTTCTCAAATAAGACTTTGAAAGTCTTCTGACTTTCACTTGTGTGTATGGAACGCAATCAGGTTTGCCACTTAATAAAACATTCAAGATGGTGTGTTTTACTCTACATGTTTAGTCACATAGAAAATTCACTCATGATATCTTCTTAGTGAAAGTGTGTGTTTGTCTACTTCTTTGCCTTTCCTAATCAGCTGTTTCTAAGCACTAGATTGTCCACTCTATTTATGCCTTTGACTTGACTTGTCTTAAATACAAAGGACACTTACGAATTTGAAAAAGAAATAGGAAGCTGACTTATTTCAGTAAGCTAAAAAATATATTCCCAGTACACTTAACATGATAGCTTCACAGGAAAAATAGCTACGGCTGTAACGTTTTGCTTACCTTAGGCATTTCCCTAATGTTCCTCACTCTGTGATGAAAGAATTTTGACTCAAACATCAGTTCTAAGCCTTTCTCTCTCACTTCTTTAATAATGTCTATTTTCTTATTTCCCACTGTGGCATTATTGGATTCAAAACAGCAGTTCTCCATAGCCTCATTTACCTGTAAGCTAAGCCAGCAGATTCAAGGAGTTTCATATTATGAGATCTGATTTGGTAGTTTTATGCTAAATGACAATCAGGTGGAAAAAACATTGATATAAAAATGTACTGAGAAAATGCACCAGTAGGTGTCATTTTCCATACAAGCAGAAATTTCACTGCCAATGCAAGATATCATAAATTGTGATGTTATCAATCATAGGCTCTAAGATTACAAAAGTAATGTTTAAAATCTTATGTTGTAGAGGAAAATATTAAGATTTAAAGATAAATGCTATAAGAGAAAAAGCACAAGTGATGAACCACAAGTTATAAACTGAGTTTATGGTCCACTTATAACAATTGTACTGAAAGGATCTTAGAGAATGTCCTTAACTCTGAGCCTCGGTTTCTGCTGACTACTGAAAAGACTATTTATGAAAGGATAGTTCTCTCTCTTTTATTGAATAATAACTAGTTGGTATGGGGAAAAGAAACAACTCTAAGTATTTCCATCAAAAAGAGATATAATGCAGAGAATTAAAGACTGTGAAATTGTTAGTAAAAGATAAATTATAAAGATTAGAGAAATTGCTACTAATGTTTCAGAAATCAAGAGCAGCAATCACTGATCCTGCCAAACAATACTACATACATTCACATTTGGCTCAAAAATCAATATGGTAACCTACCCTAAGGAGAAAAAACTATCAGTTAAAAAATCAATGATTGTTTTTCTAAGTGAATTGTGACTCAAAATACAAGTTACTGTATTTAACAGTTAGCTAAAGTATGTTGATAATCATGACATAATTTCTGTCTTTGTACTATAAAAGCAGATTTTTTTCTTTCTTCATCTACATGCCCTTACTTGACATAACATTTAGCCATTAATTGGGTTATTAAAGACTCATCTGGAAGGTCATAACAAGTAGCAGTTGAAGCAGTTAGTACTAAACTCAGTCATCCATAGTATTCAGTTAATGGAATGAAGTTTTTTGCTAGGGAAATATGAATACATGTTGAGACCCACAAATTGTTCTTTTTTTAATGTGATAAAAAATAATAACAATCTTAGGTAAGTTTTTTGGGTTTTTACATTTATATTATTAAAAAATCTTAAGAGGTGTGAAACATTCTTGAGTAAAAATCACTGTTAAGTTTCCTGTGTTAGCTTTCCATCACTGTGACAAAATACCAGATACACTCAATTTATAAGGAGGAATACTTACTTTAGTTCACAGTTTCTGAGGTGTCAGTCTGTGGTTCGTTGGGACACTGCATTTAAGGTGGTTAGAAGACAGAATGTCACAGCAGGAAGTATATGGATGAGCAAACTGCTCACGTCATGGCAGACAGGAAGGCAATCCACCTTTCAAAGACACCCCTAAGTGACTTAATTTCCTTATACTGGGCCCTGGTTCCTAACAGTTCCAAAAGTGTCACAGGCTGACCACCAAACTTTTATCATATGGTCCTTTAGGAGATCCAAACTACGATCGTTTCTGTCTTAAAAAAAAAAATCAATTCTCTAATATCGTCATCCTAATATGAAAAGCCAACTATTTATTACATAGCCCATAATTAATTCTGACAATTTTTAAAACAAAATACATCAAAACTATCATGCCTACAACTATTTTAAAATGCTGGTATTTCAGTTGTAAAACAGACTCAAAAAGAAAAAGTAAAACATCAAAAAACTCAATTTAGAAGAATGAATACCTGATCCCAGCATGGATGTATGAGGCCCCACCTAAAACTGGTGGAAACTAGGACATAAACAAAAGGCAAAGTAAGAATTGACAAGTTTGTTTCATTCTGAGGCTTCATAACTAAATCACAAAGTAAGATTTAGATATAGAAAAAGATACAGTAGTGACTGCAGTTTGACAGAACGGTATCTATATCTATCTAATGTATTTGGTCAATGTGAAAAAAATGACTAAGAATATAAAATTAAGAAGTGAAATTATTTTGCCCTTTGAAATAAAAAGTTTAGGATTAACTTATAAAATCTATCATTCTTTACATTGATAGACAAGAGAATTAGAAAAGAATAGTTATTCAAAATCTGTGTAATGAAGTTTGAGTAAGAAGACACAGGAGCACAATATGTCAGTTATGACTGACTCTACTTTTAGGACAACCTTAAAAATGACATGCATGTAGAAAAATGTTCCTTGATAAGATTGTTTTGCCAAAAGATGGGCCACTTAAATCATACAAAATGAGAATAAAGATTACATACATGTATGAATAACTTCTCAATACCACATATATTTGCCAACAAAATATCAATGCAGATATAATATTCCTCACTTACTCATATCTAATTTTGTGTAGCAGTAATTTAGGAAACAAAATGTTTTCCCAAAAGAGAGTTCTATGTATTGTGAATTATATGGTAGAGATGAAGTTGCTTTTCCTAAAGCATCAGTTAAAAGGTAAAATTCTTTTTGAAAAGATAAAGTTCTTTAAGAACCTTGGAATGAACAGAAAACTGTTCAACAGTCAAATTAAGTTTAGGAAATGCTAAGCTAAAGAGAATTAAATATGTCTCTGTTATACCTTTGATTAGCTTTTAATCTCAATGGCTACTAATTTCAGAGAATGATAGGGTATGTAGTACTATCCAACCCAACTGTTCCAAAGGCTATATGATATTTTATGAAAATAACATATTGCACATGAAAGTTAACATTCATTAAATAAATATATTCAAAGGTTTAGGACAAAATGTAACTGATGAAAACCAAATTTGATTATATTTTAATTTCTCACAGTCCCTGGGAAATTCTAAAGATACATATGAGATGATTAAAAAGACAACAAAGTAACTAGTATCTCTCAGCAAATTGGTGGAGAAATGAAGCTTCCTATGTTCTAATGCTATGGACTAACAGTTCAGAGATGAATTCAAAAATAATCTCTAAAACACTTTTTTTTTGAATTGGGGGCCACTTAAAAGAAGGAGTGCACCTCCAGTATACAGTCTCCCAAGATAATCGCAGTGTCTCTGGAAAGCATTAAACTCACTACCATCACTGATCTTTTGTGTTGCCCTTGTGGTGCAAATCCCTCCCTTTCCTTTGGTCTATCTTTAAATATACCCTTCTAGACTCCATGGAAATCATTATTTATCTGTTAAGTCTGCTCATGAAGCCTTTAACATCCTTTGCAAGCTCATCTTTTATGTCATTTAAATTAGTTGCCACTCATTTTTTCTCTGTTAGCAAATCAATCATTTTTATTCAAACAATTGGCTATGATGTGCAAATACATATTGTTTTATATATTTATTTGCATACTTTTCTCCTTTCCACTGGGAACTAAGTTCTAGGACACAAGTACAAGAATGCATGCAGTGTCTACCACTGTTTTCTCTGGGCGCAATGCCAATCATACTGAAGGCACCCATTAAATCTTTGGTGAATAGATAAAAGTAGCTATGGTGCAGTGCAACAGTGCTGGGGATTCAGTGACAAGATTCTCAATCCTGTCTCTGTCATTTATCAGTTCTATATCCTCTTTCAAGTTACATCTCTCTATATAGAAGAGTTACAGCATTACCAATTGCATAGGAGTCTAATATGAGTTACAGGAAATGGTGGGAAACTTCTCATTAGATTTTAATCAGTCAATGAATATTTAACTAGTAACTACTGATTTTCATATTCTTCAGTTAATTATCTCACAGTATGCATTGCCCTAATATAACTATGTGTCTATTTAAATAAACAGACAACTATGAAAAAAATCTTCTTTGAAACAATCCATATATTTTGAAAATCTGGAATATGTCTTTATTTTACTTGAACATAATGTTTTCTTTGGTAACTAAGTTCTCAGATAGCATAGCAAAATCTATTTTACTCAATATTTTTCATTACTTTTCATCAATAAATGTAGTACTACACTCAGCATACTGAAATGCATTCCAATTGAGCCTTAATCTTTTCTTTAGACTTTGCTTTCATTGCTGTGACAAAATTTACTTGAGTGTGGAAACAAAAGGAACTTAATTTTGTTTTAATTACAACACATGCGGCTGGAATCAAGGGTTTGAAGAAACAAACAACCACAATTACCTTTTCAATCCTGCTTGGATACCTTTATTTTAAAACACGATGACCATTTTTATTTGATAGAATTGAGTACTTTACTCTTAGCAGAGAAATAACTTTGGGTCTTTTGAGGAAAAAATTTGAAGGTGCATCAACTCTGCCTGACCATCCAGTCTCATCCATCCTAAATCAGTAACTCACTTAAGTTTTCCTTGCTTTATCATTTCTTTTAATACACATTTACTGAGAATATGTTACATGAAAGAACAAGGGGATAGAGCACCGAAAGAAAAACAACCCTTAAGTGCAAATAGTTATGAGTTAAGGAAACAAATCCAAGCATATCAGGCTCTGGGAACAAAAATGACATAAACTAACCCAGTGGGGACATACTCCTACATATTCTTGCAAGCTGAATCCCTTATGCTGGGTAATTTACCAAAACATTAGAAATGCCAGAGACTTAGGAAATACTTGATACAGGGGCCAGGGATCTAGTTCAGTGGCCTAAGCACTTGCCTGGCAAGCGCAAGGTCGTGAGTTCAAGCCTCGGTGCCACAAAAAAAAAAAAAAAGAAAGAAATACTTGATACAGAAATCAATTTATTAGTTTGACTAAAATGAGGCAAAACAAATAATCAGAAATATATAAAAATATCATCATTTAAACAATAATCAGTAAACTCAGCACACTAATAATTATTTTATGTCATTTGTGTGAATCTGGGTGGTTCATAATTTGAAATTGGACAAATTCCATAGGGTAAGGCACTAGTAGCCTTCAATCTTGATCAGGATTCTGTAACATTGAAAAGCAATGAAAATATGTCTAAACTATGCTTTCATCCAACTCTCCACTAAGTTACTCTAACCAAATAAATGCCTGGTGTTGTTGGACAATTGAGGGAAGAGTAAAGCAGCCCAAGATGCCAATGATAGATTTCACATTTAGAACTTATAGGGGTGCTTTGGAGTTTGCTTAGAAAAAAAAGATGCTATTTTATTGGTATCTTGAGTTTATGAAGAAGCTTGTGAAAGTCTAACAAGTGGGAGGAGTTTTAGTACATACATTTTAAGCCATTTTCACCACTTTCCAGTGACAACCAAGAAGACATAATGACATCAAAGGGTTCTTTAGAGTCACAAGTGATGAAATGGTCCAGTGCTCTCTCTATTCTCCACAGCTACCTCAGAAATTAGAACCACAAATAAACTCTTTCTTCCCAGAGGAAAAGGATACATGAATTAACAGGCAAATTTGATAAAGCAATAATTTTCTCCCACCTTAGTACAATTAAAATATTACTATCATGATATATTTAAGGAAATTTTCTTGAATTCTGACACTCACTGCAATGCATAAAGGTGTACATTTGACACAAGTAACTCTAATCTGAAAATTTAGATATATAATAGATGTGTGCCCTCACTGAATAAATGTTGATTGAAAATATGTTATATAATGGAGCTTATTAGATTATTTAATTTATCACTTGCTTTAAAGAGATTTCTTTCCTGAGATAAGTATTCATGCTAGGCATCTTGGAAATAAAACAACCAATGCCTTTTAAATTGCGTTTGTTGTATAATGACTCAATTTGTTCACAAAATTTTATGTTCAGATCAGGTCAATTAGGTGAAGTACTCACATTCACTTGATTGTTAATTTAAATCTGCCCAATGACAGGGGTCATTTTAAGTGCTAGGTCTTGGTCCATAAAGTGCATCACTCAAAATACTCTACAATTTTTCAGCCAATGTATTTCTATGCATTTTTTTATCATAAGCGTTAAAGTATTTCTGGAAGACATTTTTCATGGCTAATAAGATTATTTGAATTATTGACCATATAATCATTTACCAGAGGCCAATTATTCTAAATCAAAAAATATAATAATTGAGCAATTTACATCTAGAAAATTACAATAGCTAAAAAAAAATGTTTCCAATATTCACCATTTGGCTGCTAAACAACCACATATTTTTATTTTAAATTAAGTTTAAAAATGCAATTTTTGGTTTAACAAGCATATCTTTTTTTTAAACCAAGAGACACTTCACATTTATGGTTAAAATTAGATAAAGCATTCAATAATCTTTATTCTATTTCAAAACATGTTATAATATTTACATGGATAAGGGAATATATGGTTGCTGTACTCCAATCCTGGGCTTCTAACAATATTACTGGCTCAGAAAACAGAGCCTAAAAGAATGGAAATTGTTGCTTAGTCTTAAAAAAAAAAAGTTTACACAGCTTTGACCCGTCTTGATGGACTGAAGGGATGGTGATGAAAACTGTAATCTTCATAAATCTCCTGCAGCTAGTGGTTTAAAACTCATACTGTTTCAAATTAGTGAGGACAGCAATATTTATTTGCTGCTGAATTCCAGTCAGCATGGCATTTCAGCAGGAAACACTTTATAAGACTTAAACTTATGAGTAGCAAAGTTGAATACCCGTGTTAAAGAAAAAAGAAACAAAATTAAACACAGTCAGTGATTCATTCTAAATCAAAAAGGAAACAAACCAAAGTTTATCATTTCCTTTTCTTTGTCTTTACTCACTACCACTAGCTTCTTTATAAAAATAGCAATGAATCCTGGCATTAATAACATACTTTATAAATGGTCTAGGAGTTTTGAAATGCATCATCTCTTTGATGGATTTCAAGATTTGTTAGAAAATGCACATAATTTTCATCTACAGAAGAGATGACTTGGAAAATATTTCCTGTTTTCAAAGTTATACCCTACTGCATGCATTAGGGGAAAAAGCTATCACATAAACGTAGAAGAGTATTGAGAGTTGCTCAACAGCTCATTTTGGCAGTGAACATGAAATCTACTATATGGTCAATTAGTCATGTTAATTATGTAGTGAGAAGAGAAAAATAAGACAGTACCACAGAAGAAAAACTAGAGAGAGAAGTCATCTAGCCATGTCTTCTCTTACATTTAGGTTTCAAATTTACTTCCTTATCTGGAAAGGAAAAAATTTCTGAGTTTACTTTCTTCCCAGTAGATTCTTATCTCAATCTCTTTTACTCTGCATCATTTGCTTAAACAAGGAACATTCCCAAATCAATCTTTTACCTCTTATAATTACACTTAGCCTCTTTGTAATGATGGATTTTAACATGTTTATACAGATGATTTTTGTATTTATAGACTCGTCCTCATTTTTCTTGTGAACTCTAGATTTGTATAGAATTACAAACCTATTAGATATCATATGTCAACACTGAGCTTTTGATTCTATGCTCAAATGTACATTTCTCCTTTAAATAAATGGCATCACCAATTATCATGTACATTGGTTCAAATGCCTGAGATGAATCAATTTATAGACTGTCACGGTGTAACTGTTACAAAGACCTGAGATAAATCAACTTAAAAGGAGAAAAAATTTATTTTGACTCCCAGTTTTGTAGATTTCAGTCCATGATTTAGTAGACTCATTGCTTTTAGGACTTCTGTTGGGAGAGCAACACCTCTTGGCAGGAGGATATGGTGTAATGAAGCCATCCTTTTCAAAAAGAAAGGAAGAGGAAGGCACTAGATGATTGAGAAACCATCCACCTATTCTATCTTTGAGATTTTCCATCACCTAGTAACAGTGCCAATCTGGGGAGCAAACTTGGCACATGAAGGCCTTCAGATGACTTTTAAGAGCCAAACTACAGCACCTTGTTTCTCAGAAAACAAACTATAAAACCATCCTTGATTTCTCTTTCTCTCATATCCCTCTTTCTCTCATATCTCATTGGTCTTACTTTCAAAATATATCCCAAGGCTCATCAACTTCTTTATAATTGAGCTCTATTCAAAACTACCATCATCTCTTACCTGGGTAACAAAGGCAGTTTTCCATTTTGCTTTCCTGCTTCCAGTTTTGACCGCGATTCACACAGCACCCAGAGCAATCCTGTAAACTTGGAAATCAGATTAAGATGTTGCCTTGTCAAAACTCTTCAATCATTTTTTGTACATTTGTATTTTAACACTGGAGCTCCCATATGGTGACTGCTGCCCTTAGAGCTATTTCCAACAATGGGCAAAGGGAGATGCGGAGTTAATTGGCCTGTAGTTAAGAAAAGGGTCATGTGATAGATTTATGTTTCAGTAATAAATCAAGACCCAACTATGTAAGGTAGGTTACTTATATAAGTGATGGAAGACTGGTAAATCCTTCAGTCAAACCAAAGGTAGCTACACGAAGTAGTTCCATCATAGGGAAAACCAATTTAAGTGGGGCTACTTACAGAGAAGCAGGAATAAATATGGAAAGAGTCTTTGAGAAAAATTTTTAACATTTGATTAAAGCAGAGAATCACTGAATCCCTATCCTAAAATGAGAGCCATGATAAAAATGATAAGAATGTTAACTGTGACAGTCATTATGTTAATGAGTCCTATATGGAAGATGGTGGGGTAATTCATCAATTCATTTAGGACTAATAATTACTGTCTACTGTCTGTGACTAAAATGTTTCTTGTCTCATGGAGCTTACTTTCTAGTGAAGACACTGAATAGCGACATTAACTAGGTTAATTAGTTTTATCTAATAGATGAGTGATATTAAAATAAATTCCTTACACAGAAGTACCTGACAGATAAGTGGACATCCTTGAGTGGAGACATTTAAACTGATGTAGTAACAATTGACTATTAAGCCATGTGGAAATGAAGCAAAGTAAATGCAAAGTCTCTTATTTAAAGATGAGAGAAGTGTATGTTCTAGAGGTGGAGGCAAAATACTGTTCAACAGAAAGGCAATAAACTTGAAAAAAATAGGTAGAATTATAGTCCAGAATGTGGACACAGGGTTAGCCATGAACACTTAAGCCATAATTCAGAACTTGAATTTTATATCAGCTGAAATGAGAAACTTCTGGAATATAATAAACATTATCTAATAAAGTTAAATGAATCTTCAAATATTCTAAAAAAAAGTCTTTGAAAAAGAATTACTAAATTTTTCTGTGCATACAGGAAAATTGGGAGAGAAAGGGGAGACAGAGAACAGAGACAGAGACAGAGAAAGATTACATATTTTATTTAAGATCACAGAGTTGGTTAATTGTAGGGTCAAGATTTAAACTCCTACTTATCCAGCTCCAAAGCCAATGTTTTTTCTTGTATGTGCTTTTGAAAAGGAAACAATATTTCTATCAAACAAAGATACACTGAGAAACTATAAAGAAAACCTGCTGTGGTGGATAAATATGGCTAAAGATGTGAAATAAGATCTATGACCAGAAATTCTGTGTCTTGTATTTGAAGGGATTCTCTATTTATCTCAATATTCATTTCTCTTCACTGTTCAATTTTTATGTCTATTATGTTCTTTTGTAGTCAAATCATCAGATTTAATTTAGTACGTTCAAGTAACAACCTAAAGGACAATGATCTGAGTGCTTTAAGAAAAAGGAACTTATCTACAAATTCCACTTTGTCCTAAATATTATGTTGATCATTAAACTGACAGGGCAAGACCCTCAAGTCAGAACAGAACTCTTGTCATTGTTTTTAAAACAATTTACCCTTCTTCTTTCCCCACGTCACAATCCAACACCACCATTCTACCACACTGACTATGTTAATATGTGATCCAGGATTTCCATTTCCTTGCTGTGTACATCCAACTTTTCATAACAGTATGTTCAATCCACTGTTCGAACATAGTCCAAATCTTCACTATCATTCTGACATTACTCAAATCTAAATCATCATCATTTTTCTACATTTATGGAATAATCTTATGAAGACACTGTTTTTTATTCTTATCATGTTATGATGCCCTCCTCCTTGAGCTGCAAGAGAGAATTAGAACTTTGATAAAGGAAAATCTATCCTGAAAACAAAAAAGAAAGCCATGATGAATAAGAACTGACCAAGTTTCTACATGTGTCAAACAGAAGTCATTCCACTGGACAAACAAGCATTAGCCCAAGTCCAAAAGCAGATAGGGCCAGAACGCTAAGTGTATAAACTGAATTATGTATAGACACAGAGCAAGAATTCATTGTTATATTTGCAATGCTAAAGTATGACATAATAATTTTGTTTTAATTTGGTTTACAGAGCCCTGCCACTGTAGCAACTTTTTTCTTTATTTCATACTACCTTTCACCCAAACTGTAAGAATATAATCATTCTTGTCTTCTTTAAATTCTAATATGTCAAGTTTGCTTACACTTTAGGACTCTTACACTTATTCAAGGATTGGCAAACTGTACCTGAGAGCCAAATCATGCCAACTGCTTTATTTTATAGTGTTCTGTTGGAACACAGCAACATTTACTCATTTTTGTATCTCTGATTACTAATTTTGCAGTATAACAGCAAATTTGAGTGGTGACAAAGACTGATATATTTACAATCAGTCTCTGTAGCAAATGCTTTGTACCAAACCCTATACTACCTGGTCCATCTCCCTGGAGTGCTTATTCCCTTCTTCAACACATATTTTTTCTTCCTTTCAATCTGATGCCTTATAAAATATACAGAGATTTTTCTAAATGGTTCATGTAAGGTTTTCCATTTCCCATAACCTCAATTTAAATCTCTGCATAGGATGTATGTCTATCCTGTCATGTTATTTCTAGTATTAAAAAATAATTTATGTATTAGCTCTTACTGGAATAAAAATTATCTGTCAGAGGTAGTTTGCTAACCTTTGTAACATCTTAACAATTATGTTAGACACTAGAGGAAGTCTGAATTAACTAATTCTAACAATATATTAGACATTCATTGTGATTCTCAACAAATATTAACTGAATAAATGAACAAATAAAAGAAACTGAGGTTACATGTTACTTTAATCTGATTTCATAGTTAAAAGGTAACATTAACTAAAAGAAGTTAACTCAGAAACTAAGCAATGGGAGCCCTCATTCCAGAAATTTCTAGAAATATGGTAGCATAATTAGTTAGAAATGCATGTGGATTCAGTCTAATATGTTGGATTAAAATCATTTTAACCAGTGAAAATACACTAAAGCAACAAGAACTGAATCCAGGTCCAGCGGCTCTTCACTTGATTGAATGTGGGATCCCCTTGATGTAGAGAAGGAATCTGGACTGCTCTGACCCAGGTGCCTTAGATTTGCAGCATTGACAAAATGTCAACATGACAGGAAAATCATCTTGGTGGTCTCATAGGCCCTGAGCTGTCATGGATTTGAGTCCTTTAATTGTTACCCTGTTGTAAGTATTGGGATAAAAATCATTGACTCAGAAGGGGTAGAAGTATGGTTAAAAAAGAAAAAGGAAAAGCCATGTTAAAAATCAAACCAGTGCTTTTCTCCAGGAATACTTTAAAACTTTGATCCTACCATGCAAAAGATTACTTAAGCAGGGATATATTCATTCTTTCCTTCATTTAGTCATTCATACTTGTCATGGATACTTGTTAAAAGCAAAGAACAAAGTTTTAAAAGAACGGCCAGGCCCCCAAGAGTTTATAATTGAAATACAGGTTGTCTATTGACAGCTCAGCATGACATCTACTGTGCTGTGTATTTTTCTCTACATCTGAGGATTAAATACCTAATATAGTTACCATTAAAGCATTTGTGCCAAAGTTGGAAGATAAGCTAAAATATATTAAGTCTCCCGCCATTTGGTAAAGTATC
>RJWT010010013.1:0-24610 GCA_004365215.1 Cuniculus paca | reverse complement strand
TGTTTGATTTTATTTATGTCTGATGGTATGGGCAGTTATTTTGAAGATAACAAGAGGCATTATGGTAGCCATTATTGATTCCCTTTTACCCTGTTTTGAAGTCATGTACTATGTTCATTGTTTTGTTGTGATTGACTCTATTCTGTTTTATTTTGTTTGGTTATATTCTCTTTAAAATTAAAAAGATATGTTTAAATCCTCCTTAGGTCTTAAAAATCTACAGATACTAACTTAAGTGAATATATTTGGTCTTTTCTTCCTTTTAAATGGTTTTATTAAAATATTTGTGTTTATACAAATACTTTGATGCATACATTTAGTCCATAAATTTATTTACTATTTTTCTTTACATTTATTTATAGATAAAGATGGGATCAGGGAATATATTTGGTTATTTTACCAGTTTTCAAGCAGTCCTGGTTTTGCTCTCTCTCTTGCATTCTTTTTCAAATATACTTAAATCCTGGAACCTATTGTGGGATTGATGTTATGCTGCAGCTTGTTCTTTTGTAGCTTGTCTGTCTTTTCCTCAGTTATTTAGTGCTTATCTGTACACTTGCTATGTTTAGAAAATTTGTGATATCTTAAATAGTTATATACTCTCATCTCTATATCTGTATATACTGTTATACCCATCTCATCCTCTCATCTTTTTTGATTTTTAGTGTTTTTCCAGTCATTTTGTTTCTTTTAAAATATAAATAAATACTTCCAATCACTCATGTTCTAACAGATATAACATGTCTAAATCCCTAACTTTACAACCTGCTTCTCTTATACTGTAGTTCAGTAAATGCTTTTTTTAAGTACAAAGGATGTGATATGGTAGGAAAACCAGGGATGAAGTAAATTAGTTAGACATTGCATATTTCTCCCAAAATTGTTTAGAAGAAACATAAATGTTGGAGCCAGTACAGTTGTGATTTGTATAGAGATAAGGACAGAACAGAGGAATACTTAAAAGGTTTAAAAAAAAAAAACAACTGTCCAAACTTAGTGACTAGAGTAATTATGAATAGTGAAGGAGAGAAATTTCTCTCTGCTTCCTAACTTGAATTTCTTCATAGACATTTATATTGTTAATATCTGCATCATGGTTGTATATAAAGGAAGAAGTTCAGTTTGCAGTGCAAGATGGGGTGGATGAATTAAGTTTGATGCGTATTGTATTCAGGTAAATAGATTTAAATGAACTGTTGATTGTACTTAGATTTAGAGCTCAAAACGGGTTATTGTTAGAAATACAGCATGCTAGCAAGGAAAACCATAAAAAAAGATGAGATGATACTAAGTCAATTATATAGTGACAAGTTAAGTGGTATCTACATATATAACCAGGAGGAAACACTAATGTTTATGGGATGAGAAGAAAGAATCTGTTACAGAAACGCAAATAAAAGGAAAGTAGAGGAAACACGAGAAGGCAGTCTTAGGGAGAAGACATAGTATTAGGGCTTTTATAAATATGAGACAGATACTTAAGAAGAACTGAAAAGTATCAAAGGAATCTTGACAGTTTTAGGTCATTGGCTTTCCTTAGCACAACATATCCAGAGACTCATATTAATGCACATCAAATGCAGGTAGCTTGAGGACTGTAAAGAAAATGAAGGACTCATAATAAATCCTTAGTAGTTTTTTTATTTTGTTTTTAATTGTTTGAGAAAGATGGGAGAGGGAATTAGGATAAAAGAGAGATAGAGAGGTAGGTAGATTAGATAAGTGGATAGACAGACCTTCTTCAGTTTTAGGCAGTAGTAACAAAGTCAGGATAATTTAAGCAAAAATGGAACATATGTCTATATTCTAATATCTGTAGAAAACAACTTTGACTGTTGGTTAAAATTTGCAATGTTAATCCCCCTTTTGACTCTCAGTTTTGAAAATTTTGTTTTCAATTAAAACTTTCTTTCATTTCTTAGTCTTTTTTTGGGTGGGCTTGTCTTTATAATCTCTGATCAATTATTTTCCTCTTTATTTTTGATATTGCTAGATAATAACTTTGGAGTTCTAAATTCCTACTAAAATGACAGTTCTTTGTAACTACCTTTTTAGATTCTTGATGGAGAAAGCCACAAACAGTAGTTTCCTGAATAACTAAAGTTGTATATTTCAAATCCCTTATTTTGGTGGAAATATTTTGGCATATGGAATACATTTCTTTGATTTAAGCAGAAAATGAGACACAGAATTAAATTATTTAAAAATTGTTCCAAAATTGTCATTATTAATGAAATTAAGTATAATAAAGTGAGAATTTTTAGTTTCTATCTTAAAACTTTCTAAATATCTTAAGACATATTAAAAGACACAGATATAATTCCAGTAATCCTTGAAACATCGTCTTCATCCTAAGACAGTTATTTGAAACAGCATTCTAACAATATCTATCTCTTCTCTTTCCTTTAATTCCTAAATGCAGACCAGTGGTGGTGAATCTATGGCGTGCGTGCTACAGCAGGCTGTGTGTATCATTGAAAACTCTTTAAATGTTCACCATCACAGACTTAAACCAATATTTCCTCCCTCTTTTTTCCTCTATGTTCCTTAGATCCCCAGTCTCTTTCCTATTTCTTTTTTCCCCACTTTTTTCCGTATCTGTCCCATTCATTCAGCAAGTGTCTCTTCAGCACCTGCTATGTAACAAATGGAAGTATATGCACCTACCATGTAGCAGGCACAGAGAACACAGATTTGAACAAGATAGATATGCTGCCTGCTCTCTTGATATATTCCAAGTTTTTAAGGAAAACTGTTGCAGTGTTATTGTTGCAGTTTGATCCTGTTTATTTCTTTAAGCTTGATATCTATTGCAAAGGGCTTTAGGGGCTAAGTGAGATTTTATATAAGTACTTTAAATATCTGTCACATGGTAAGTGCTCTATAAAAGCTGTTAGTTATTAACACTCCAGTTTACCAGGCCAGCATTCTAATTTCTTGTGAAATTGGTGTCCCTGGAATTGTATTGTTCTTGTAATACTGCAGTATTCCTGGAATACTGTATTTAACCTGATTCTGTAATTGACGGAATTATTTCTTTTAATTCACTTAAATCACTCTCATAAAAGCATTAAAGAGCAAAGTACTGTTTGCCTACTACTGAGTGTCCTTCTATAGAGAGGGAGTAGTAGTACTGATTATTTTTTATCAGTTTTTTTGAAATATCTATTAGTCACTTAGACATTTTTGTACTTTAGCATTTATACTACAAAAGATTTCTTTCTCTGGCCCTTTAACTCCCTCTTTTATCTTCTGATCAGAGTAATTTAAAAAATTTCTCCCTTTGTCGTGCGTTTTTGATACATGAAATCCATTTTATGACTTCTCATCAGTTTTAGAATAAATGTTAAAATCTTTAACATGACAAAAAGACTGTGTATGAATTGGTTCTGCCTACCCCCTAATTACTGCAGTTCTCCCCATTTCATGCTGTTACCCAGCCTACCTCCAGTAGCCTTTCTGGGATTGTTTGTTATGGTGTTCATTGGGCTAGCATGGTACTATCCTATCACCGGGGTATTGGCACCTGGCTTCCTACTTCCTACTTCCTGATCTTCCTTGTTTTTCTTTAGGTTTCAAGATATTTTATTTATCAGGCCCTCCAATTCTGTGGTTTCATTGCACCTCATTTACCATTTTTATCACCCTATTCCCAATTTTAATTATTTTTGTTCAGAATATGATTACTCTACTAGGACAAAGAGAACAGAAAGCCTTACCAGTCATGGCTCTTTTTGCATAATCCAGTGTAATACATGGTACAGAAGAGGAACTCTATGTAGTTGTAGGCCAGATGAAATTTTCCAGCTACTCATTATAAATAATCATGAGTAATGCTTGGTTATTATAAGGAGAATCATTTAAAATTAATAGATATTATCTAACTTATTTTAATGCCCATGTAGAATTAAAAAAGAATTCCTAGTGATTTAAGAAACAAAAATGAATTTAAAAAGCATTGCAAAGATGATTAATAGAATGAACAAGGGGAGTTCTCAGTATTAGATTCCAAGCTCTTTCTATACTTGAACTTCTGAAGTTCAAAATGAGGGGCTATTTGTTAAAATGTGTCATCTGATTTCAATTGCCATGGAAAGAGAGAGATGATCTCTTTTATAGCCATATCCTGTCTGTTTGGGTGTTTGGGTCAAAATCAGCATCCTGCGTTTCATTAGGGAGCACTTGCACTGAGCCTTGCAGATGTAATTTGGTACATCCAGCCAACACCTCTGAGCAGATGGGTTTCTGCAGTGTGCCTAGCAGAGGTTTGTTTTTTTCTCCTTTGAAAAAGTTGCCTGTGACTTTAATAAAATATTTGGACAGAAATGGAATATTGAGATCATTTATAAATTAAAACTTTGATGTGGTTGGATTTAGTGAGTTTTAATAGAAACCGATGTGAAAATTATTCAGCATCTATGAAAAACATGAAGACTATTTTTCTGTGTAATGGCTTGTTCACCTTAATAGTTTATGTATTACTTCATTTTAGGTTTTTTAAAATCACAGTTTCATAATCTCAGTTTCCATTTGTTCTGAAAAATGGTGATGTACTATAGTGATAGTGCTCTCTCCAAGTTTTACTAAGTTTGACTTTAATCTTTAAATCACATATGTAAATAGGATTCTTTTGGAGAGAACAGGAAGTTCAGAAAGGAACTCAGGTTTGATTCTAATGATGATAATGATTTTAAATAAATGCATTGGAAAAATTCATGCAAATATTACAAATGAAATCAAACTTTTAGAGTACCTAAATGTAGTTAATATAATTACTACAAATGTTATTCCCTTCTTAGTAGGTCAATGCAACCTGCTTTATTAGTTATTTACCCATAGGTGTTCTGGCCTTTTAAAATTATATCTTTTAGAGTACTTTTAGGATCACAGCAAAATCAAGAAGAAAATACAAAGATATCCTATCTACATTCTGCCCTTACTCATGCAAAATTTCTCCATTATCAGTATTCCCACTGGAATGACACACTGGTTACAACTGATGAATGAACGTTGACACACAAACTTTGTAGTATACATGAGGACTCACTCTTGGTGTATATTCCTTGTGTTTACAGAAACAGTTAATGATACATTTCCAGTATTATGGTATCACACACAGTATTTTCATTTCCCTGAAAATTCTCTGTGCTCCATTTGTCATCCTTTGCCTTGTCTCCATTTCATGTTCTAACACATAGTGATGTTTTTGCTGTCTTCATAGCTTTGCCTTTTCTAGATGTCATGTAGTTGGGATCATGCAGTGTGTAGCTTTTTCACGTTGACTTCTTTAATTTAGTAATACGTATGTTTGTTTTGTATATTTTCATGACCTAATAGCTCTTTTCTTTTCATTGCTGACTAGTATTCTGTTGTCTAGATGTATGACACTTTATCCAGTCACCTGCTGGGAGACATCTTGATTACTTCCATGTTTGGGCAATTACAAACCACACTGCCATAAATACCTATGTACAGTTTATTGTATGAACCTGAGTTTCTAGCTTCTTTGGATGAACCCCAAAGGCTCCAATTGCTGGACATATACTAAGTATGTTTAGTTTTCTAAGAAACTGTGAAACTGTCTTCAGAGTAGCTATACAATTTTCCGTGACCAGTGACAAACAGTGAGTGTTTCTGTTGCTGTGCACCCTCTCCAGCATTTGGTGTTGTCAGTGTTTTGGCTTTGTAATCACTGTGTAATAATACCTCATTTTAATTTACATTTTCCTGATGACATATTATATGAAGTGTCTTTTCATATGTTTATTAACCATCTGTGTGCATGCTTTGGTAAAGTGTGTTAAGATTTTTGGTTCTTACTGTAAGTTTAAAATGCTTGTATTTTGGATAGCAGTTCTTTTATCAGAAGTCTTTTGCAAGTATTTTGTCAGTTTTTGGTTTATCTTTTCACTGTCTTGATGTCTTTTCACTGTCTTTCATACAGCAGAAAATTTTAATATTAATGAACGGTAGCTTATTAGTTCTTTCTTTATGGATTATATACCTTTGGTGTCATGTTTAAAAAGTTACCTTAATAAAAGGGCTATCTAGATTTTCTCATTATCTTCCAGAAATTTTTATAGGTTGGTTTATAATGATCCACTTTGAGTAATTTTTGTCAAGAGAATAAATCAAATCACTTTTTTCTTTTAATAAATTAGCGATTTACAGGATGTGAAGGTCATAAATAATGTTTTTAAAAAATGATTACCAACGCAACATATTCTCAAAGGAAATGTTGGTAGTTAGAAATATACAGAAAAAAATAAAAATTACCCTTTATGGTAACTATTATCATTTTGTTTATTTCTTAGTATTTGCTTTGTCAGTATTATATGATGAATACATAGATCCATGTGCATATTTATTATGTACAATTACAGTAGTATTAACTGACTAAAATTTTAGCCCTGGGTGTTTGGTACTTCCAGATTTTTAAAATATTTCATTGTGAGTACTTCACACAGATTTAACATTTCAAAATTTATTTCTATCTTAAATAAGATTTTTAAAAAATCATTTCCATGGTAAGGAGGATCGTTCAGAAATCTACACTAATTCTTTCATATTGTTTAGTAATGTGGACTGTCTCTCTCTTGTAAAGTATGTTTTCTGGGTCACAAGAAAACAACATAGTAAAGTTATCTTAGGGGATGAGGGTTTAATGATCACTGAGGATCAGTGTAAGAGCATTGGAAGTGTTCTGGCATAGCCAAATGTGCTAGAAAAAGGAATCAAAAGCTGGTTTGCTGTTTCCTTCTCTACTGCTGTTACTCTTTTTTAAAAAATACCTTTTTAATAGTGTAATTTATATATCATAACATTAATGCAGTATATATGTGAAATTTAGTGATTCTGAATAATTTTACAAAGATGTGCAACATAACCACAACACAAATTCAACATTATATCTCTTTAGAGTTCCATTATTATCATTTACAGTTACTTCTCTTTTCTACTTACAGACCTAGCAACCATTAATCTGATTTCTCTTCACACTAAATTGCTTTTCCTATACATTATAATATACTGAAATTGCAAGCTACATTGTTTTTGCATTTGGCGTTCTCTGAATGTAACATTTTTGAGGTTCTCTTATGATATAGCATATCTTAGCAAATGGTTCCTTTTTATTGCTGGGGAGGCGGGGCATGCATTGTATGGTTACATTTTATTTATCAGTTATCATTTGATGATACTTGTGAAGAATGCTGTTATGTACACTTGGATACATATATTTGTGTGGAGAAATGTTATAATTGATCATGCAGAGTCTTTCAAGTGAAATCACTGAATGGTATGGTATGTTTATGTTGAATATTTCAAGAAACTACCAAACTGCTTCCCAAATGGTTTGTACTGGTTTACAACTGTCATTAATGTTTGAGTTTTAATTATACTGATCTTTGCCAATAGTTGGTATTATAGCCAATCTAGTGGGTATGTATTGATTTCTTATTGTGGTGTCAACTTTCATGTTTATAATGAGGAATGATGTTAAGCGATTTATGTATTCAGTAATCACTTCTATATCTCCTTTAGTAAAATGTGCATTAAAATAATTTGTCTAGTTTTGAGTTGTCTTGTTTTTTGGGTTGTAAGACTCCTTTAGGTATTTTAGATACAGATTTTTAATACGCTATTTATTATTTTTTCTAGTGTGTGGCTATCTTGTTTTCTTAATGGTTAGTTTTGAAAGATAAAAATTTTAAATGTGGTGAAATCAATGTTGTCAAATTTATTTTATGAATCAATATTTTAGTATCACTTTTTAGCTCTCCATATAGATCTGTGATCTACTTTGAGGTAATTTTTATGTATGGTATATGAGGTAAAAGCTTAAATTGATTTTATTATCAATTAGTTACCAGTTTATGATACACACTTGAATTGTGAATGCTGCTATTATATACTCTTGGATACATGTATTTGTGTGGAGAAATGCACAGTCCAGTCAAGTGAATATCCAATTGTCACATTTTTTTTTTTTAAAAAACTATCCTTTCACCATTGAATTGTCTTGGTATCTTTTTTTGAAAGTCAATTGACTGTAACTGCATTGTTTCTAAACTCTTTGATTCTAATCTGTTGATTTATATGTGTCTCCTGCTGTCTATACCACATGGTTTTGATCACTGTGGTGTCACAGTAAGACTAAATTAGATTATAGGCATCATCAAACTTTGTTTTCTGAAGTTATTTTGCTTTTTATTTATCCTTCATAATTTTATAGGAATATTAACATTCACTTACCAATTTCTACAGGAAAAAACCTGTTTGTAGGGATTGAATTTAATTTGGAGATCAGTATGGGGAAAATTTGATACCTTGACAAAGTGAGTCTTTCAATCTAAGCATGTAGAATATTTTTCTATTTTTATAGGTTTATTTGCCAATATCTTGCAGATTCCAGTGTACAAATCTTATTATTCGTTTGTTAAATTTATCTCTATGTATTTTATTTGTTTGATGCTATTCCGGTGGGATTATTTTGTTTTCATTTTTGTATCTTTATTGTCAATATATAAAAATACAAATTTTTTTTTAAATACAAATTGAAATGCATATTTTTTCTGGTCTCTTGAAATGTTGAACTTCTTTAATAGTTGTAGTTTTTATTTTGGTTTTTCTGGAACATTTTATATTCTGAATCATGTCATATCAGAATAAAAATAGTTCATTTCTTTCTTTCGCATCTGGATGGTGTTGTTTGTTTTGTTTTACTCCAATCTACAGCTATTTGTAAATGTGCCCTAGCTCTTCTCATGATAGCTATTCCAACTTTTTTACTGTTATAGTTGTAATGGTATATATTTTTTCTCAGTGTATTGGCTAAGATCTCTTGTGCACTGTTGCATGGAAGTGTACTGAGAAGTAGACCTGCTACCTTGATTCTAATGCTAGAGGGAAATTAATTTTAATTATAATGATAGCTCATGATTTTTATTACCCTAATGAATGCCTGAGATAAAGAGAAAAAATTTAGGCTTATAGTTTTGAAAGACTTTTGCCTGTAGTTTTCTCACATGGACTTTGGTTTTAAAAGCCAAATAATGCTGTTCTCAGAGGAAAAGTTGTGTTGTTCTTCTTCTATTTTTAGAATTTATAAAGAAGTGACATCATTTTTTTAAAGATTTGATAGACTTTATCAGTGAAACTGTGGAATTGGTGAACTTTTTGTTTCATTTTATTTTGTTTTCTTAGGCAGCATTTAGTTTGATAATCAAATTTCTTTGTTTCTTTGATCTATTAAGATTTCTTGTTTCTTTATTGTTTGTTGATAATATTAATCAACTCTGCTAAGGACCTACTGAGTTTTTTCTAGTGATTCTATCAATTATTGAGTATAAGATGTTAAGATTGACAAGTGTTAGCCAGGCATGGTGGCACAGGCCTGTAATCCCAGCACTCAGGAGACTGAGGCAGGAGGATCTTTGTGAGTTCAAGACCAACCTGAACTGCAAAGCAAGACCCTGTCTCAAAAAGACCAAAAAAAGAAAAAAAAGATGGACAAGTATTATTTTTAATTGTCTGGTTTTCTTTTTCTTTAAATTCTGTCAGCTTTTGTTTCATGTATTTAGAAACTCTCTTGTTGGGTGTAATTGCACCTGTAATTTTTATGTCTTGCAAAATATTGACCCTTTCATCATTATGATACAGCCTTCTTTGTCTGATTAGTAATTCTTGTCTTAAACCTGGTATTGATTATAGCTACTCCAGTCTATAGCCGTACCACCCTGAATGCACCATACTTTTTCTGGTGATAGCTTCTCCAGGTTGCTTATTGTTATACTTGTCATGGTATATATTTTTTCTTCCTTTTACTTTAAACTCAATTCTGTTTTGGTTTTCTTCTTTGTATATGTCTTAAATTACCTTTGTAAGGTACTGAGTACCTAATTAGAAAATAAGTAAATATTCTCCATGTCTTTCAAAATAATTGAATTACTTAAGAAGAAATCTGTACTATCTGATCTGTACTAGAAAGTGCTAGTAAAATTTTAAGTAAAAAATACAAGTGAGGGCCAGAGATTTAGCTCAACAGCTCAAGCAGTTGCCTGGTATGCGCAAGATTATGAGTTTGATCCCTGTACAAAAAAATAAAGTGATATAAGCATTATTTTCCATCAAATTGTCATCACAGTAAGTGTTTATAGATATTTTAATACTAAGAAGTGGACTTTTAAAAGTGTTTCACAGAGTAATTTATATATAGCATAAAAATGAGATGTTTTATATCAGGAAATTATATCAATGAATTAGTCTTATCTGAGATAAGTTAGTAAAAGATAAAAATATAAAAGAAGAAAGGGGATTTTGGTTTTACTCCTGCAATATATCAGTGCTAATTTTTCTATCAAGGGTTTTTTTTTTTAAAAAAAGAACTAAAATACATAAAGGTCATCCAGAAAATACTTTGGAATGTCTGCTGAATCTTACCTGTAGAGATTATGATGAAGTAGATCTAAAGTAGAACCCAGAAACTTCTATTTTAAATAAACACCCCAGAAAATTGTCATTTAGGCTCCCCAGCAGCTTACAATTGATTGATTGCTTATACTTTTTTTCCTCTAATTCCACAGCCAAATATATGGTCATTTTCAGTTCATATAAAAATTATTACCGTTATGTTATCTGGGTGCTACAGTGCACACCTATAATACCAGCTACTTGGGAGGCTTAAGCATGAAGACCTTAAGTTTGAGGCCAGCCCTGTCAATTTAGCCAGACCCTGTCCCAAATTTTAAAAAAGCTGATGATGAGGCTTACCAATAGAGTGCTCGCCTATCATGTGTGAACCCTGAGTTAAATCCCAACTACTGACTGCACACATGCACAGAAACACACACACATACACATTTTCATTTTCCTATTTTAATTAATTTTCTATAGTCTCCAAAATATGGTGCATGTGTTTACAACAGTTATGCAATAAGTGGAAACTAGAGCTTCTTTGTAATTATTATCTTTTTAATTTCTATTGATATAGTATTTATAATGTACAGTATTTTCAATACAGAAGTATAAGTACAAATATAAACATTTTAAAAGATAAAAATATTGTGTAAATTATTTAACACTTGGTCTCTGGAATATTATATTTGCTTTTTATAATACTGTATTAAATGTTTACGTTTCAAACATAAAAAAGTCTTTTCACTATCATCTTTTTTTCCTCTTTATCAGGTGATGCTTTTCCTTGGACCATCAGCCTACATTATTTCAGCATATATACCCTTCTTGGAAAACAGGCGACACTTTCCCTAGTGGAACCTATGGGTTGTACCTCTACTCTGGCTGTCACATCTCAAAAACTTATTGCTGCAGGACCTGATACAAGACATTCATTTGTTGTCTGTCTCCATGTTGACCTAGAGTCCCTGGAAATAAAATGCTCTAATCCCCAGGTTGGTACATTGGATTTATGAAAGGAAAGTTAAAGTTGTATGTTTAAAAATAACTATTCATTTTATTGGAGGATTCCTCTTAAGTATTTCTTCTTTTAACTGGGCTATCAATGATCTGAGTGGTTAGATTAAGAATTGCTTTCCCTAGTTTTATAATTTAAACTGTTTTGAAAATGCAATGATGACACCTTAAATGCATCTTTTGATTAATGGAATGAAATCAGTTACAAATGTAATTCTTTTAAACACTGAAGCATTTTTTACTGTCAGACTGAAAGAGTCTTTTGAAGTGAACAAGTTTAATTTTTGGTCACATTCTTAACTCAGAACCTCTTTATTCATTGTGAAATATTGAAAAAATAATAGCAATGTTTGCTCTTTGAAAAGGGCTTTTTAATCCTATATGTTGTCATAGGTCGTAGGTCCTATCGTGTTGTAGGTCATATGTTGTCATAGGTCAATCGTATTGTGTTTTGCAGCTCTACAGTGTAATGTGAATTTATATCACCTGGATTTGTATAAATTGTTATGTAAAATTTAGCACTTGGTTAATTTTTATGACTGAATAATAGTCCCATATATATGTATATGTAAATCTATATCTCACTCTTTATTTTCTGCTTTTTATTATCTCTTTTTAAATTTCATTTATTTATTGATGGACATTTTGGTTGATTCCATATCTTAGCTATTGTGAATAGTGCTGCAGTAAGCATCAGAATGCAGGCATATTTTTGACATATTGATTTGATTTCATTTGTATATGTATGCCCACTAGTGTGATTACAAGATCATATAGTAGTTCTGTTTTCAGTTATTGAATAACATTCATACTCTTTTCCATAATAGTTGTATTAATTTACATTCCCACCAACAGTGTGTAAGAATTCCCCTTTTTTTCATATCCTTGCCAAAATCTGTTATTTACCTTTTTGATTATAGATGTTCTAACTGTAGTAAGAAGATATGTCATTGTGGTTTTAATTTGCCTTGAAAGGGAGGGACATGGGGATAGAACCTAAGATCTCACACAAATTAAGCTTGTGTTTTACTATTGAACCACCATTTTACTCTCAACTTCAGTGAGATAAACTCTTTTCACATTCCATATATGAATGAGATCATGCCATACTTGTCTTTCTGTGTTTGGCTTAGCTCACATAATGATTTCCATTTCTGTACATGTTGTCACAAATGACATCTTTTCAGTTATTTTTCAGCTCAATAGTACTGCATTGTGTGCATGTACCACATTTCTAGATTTTTTTCATCTACTAACAGACATTTAGGTTGTTTCTGTCCCCAGGCTTTTGTGAATTAATTCTATAGTAAACATGAAAATACTCATTTTTTTCAACATACTGATTTCATATCCTTTCGATAAATATACCTTGGTAACCTTGGTGTATTAAAGGGTAGTTCTATCTTCAGATTTTTTGCAGAACATCAACATCTTTCTATGTATAGTAGCTGTACTAATGTGCATTCCCACCAACAGTTTGCAAATGTTTCTTTTTTTTTTTTTCATGTCCTAGCAAACATTTCAGCACTTGTTCTCTCATCTTTTCATGATGGCCATTCTACTGGAGAATGGTGATAGCTTATATTTTTGATGTTCATTTTCCTGAATATAAGTTATGTTTAGCAGTTTTAATATGCCTTTTTGGCCATTTATATGTCCCCTTTTGAGAAATATCTACTTAGGTTTATTGCCTAAAGCAGGGTTATTTGGGTTCCTGTGTAGTCGTGCGTATTTGTGTATTTCTTTTTGTTTTTTCCAATTATTTGTAATTCTTTATATATACTCACTATTAACCCCTTATCAGATTTTGCAAATATTTTGTCCCCTTCTGTTTGTTTCTTTTTCCCTATTGATTGTATCTTTCACTGTATAGAGGTTTAGCTGAATGTAATACCATTTGTCTTTTTTGCTTGTATTTCCTGTGGTTTCATGGCCTTGTCAAAAAAATCTTTTCTATTCCAATGCCTTAAAACATCTCCACTGTGTTTTTTAAAAATATTTTTGTAGCTTCAGTTCTTAGTTTGTCTTTAACTCATTTTAAACCAATTTTTTAATGTATGAAATTAGAGATTAGTCTAGTTTATTTTCTTTAGATATGGGTATCCAGTTTCCTCAACACCATTTATTGAAGTGTTTTTTTTCATCATGTTCTTTTCACGTTATTCTAAAATCAGTTGAATATTGTTGTATTGATTTTAGTCCGTGTTCTTTATTCTGTCCACTAGCCTATGTATCAATTTTTATATTAGTATCATGCTATTTTATAATACATTTTGAAGTCAGGTAGTGTAATGCCTCCTGATTTATTCTTTTTGCTGATAGCAGTGACTGCTTTAATTTTTCTGTGGTTCTCTGCGAATTTCAGTATTTCTTCTAGTTCGAAGAATGTTGTGATATTTTGATAAATTGTGTCAAATCTATAAATTGTCTTGATTATTATGGATGTTTAAATAATACTTATTCTTCTGGCTAATGAACATAACACATTTCCATATATGCGCACATGTATATGTTTCCTCTTCAATTTTTTTCATAGTGTTGTATAATTTTCATTATAAAATCATTCCTGCTTGTTTAATTTTTTTGTTGTTAATATAGTTTTTCTTTTCCTGCTTTGTATTTCAGAACACTAGCTATTGGCGTACAGCAACGCTGTTCATTTTTGTATATTGATTTTGTATACTACAACTTGACTAAACTTATTTAGTGCCAGTAAGTTTTTCGTGGAATCTTTGGTGGTATTCTAGATATAAAATCAATTTTTCTATAAACATTCAGCTCTGAAATCACCAATAGATCAATCCACTGATGGGTGTAGTGCCCCCATTAACCAATCATCTTCCAAAAGATGCATCTGTAAGCACATGAGACCTTTAGTAGTAGCAGTTATTCTATATTTAAACCATAAAACATATATAGATATTAATCAGTTTGATTTTTAGTCTTCACACTAAAGATAAAAATCTTTTCTTGTACTCTTACCAGTAGTTTTATATTTTCCTGTTATATTCTTATTTATTAGTATCTCTTTAAGTTGAAGAATTCCCGTTAGCATTGTTTTTTATGACCCATCTGGTGGAGATATATTATTAGCTTTTGTTTTATTGGAAATGTCTTCATTTTTCATTTGCTTTTAAAGGGTACCTTTATTGGGTATAGTATTTTCAGTTCATAACTTTTCTCCCTCAGTACTGTGAAAATCTGATATCCTTTACGTTTTCTGCTGAGAAATCTGCTATTAGGTGAATTGGGACACTTCTACATTTATTATATTTTTCTTGCTGCTTCGAGAATCTTTGATCATTCCCCTTGATAGTTTAATT
Source organism: Cuniculus paca (assembly GCA_004365215.1). Lineage (NCBI taxonomy): Eukaryota > Metazoa > Chordata > Mammalia > Rodentia > Cuniculidae > Cuniculus > Cuniculus paca. The sequence goes on along the minus strand of RJWT010010013.1, from coordinate 9,857 downwards.
AAATTATGTCCTGGAGTAGACTTGGTTGAGTTAAATCTGACTGGTGACTTTTGACCCTCCTGAGTCTGTTTATTTGTATCCTTCTCTAGATTAAAGACTTTTTCTAATATTATCTCTTTAAGGGAATTTTCTATACCCTTTGGCATTCTAAAGTCTCTTTTGAACCCCATCAGCATGAATATTTGGTCTTTTAATACTTTCTCGAAGTTCTCATACAGTTGCTTTCTTTTTTTGTTTTTTTGGAAGTCATGACCTTGCTCTTGCCAAGCAGGCACTGTGCCCCTGAGCCATATCCCTGGCCCCCCATACAGCTTCTTGATTCCTCTTCATTCTTTGTTCTTCTCTGAATATGTATTTTCAAATATCCTGTCTTTAAATTCCTCAAATTTCCTTCTTCTTCTTTGTCTTCTTCTTTGTCTTCTTCTTTGTCTTCGTCTACGTCTTCGTCTTCGTCTTCGTCTTCGTCTTCGTCTTCGTCTTCTTCTTCTATCTTTTTGAGACAGTCTCGCTATGCAGTTCAGGCTGGCCTTGAACTCACTTTGTAACCCAGGTTGGTCTTGAACTTGCAGTGATCTTCCTGCCTCAGCCTCCTGATGGCTGGGATTACAGGCGTGCACCGCCACGCCCAGCTTAAATTTCCTTCTTTTTAATCTATTTTTATATTTATGCTATCATATTTTTATTTTGCCTAGTGTATTTTTAGCTCAAAACTTTGTTTGATTTTTTTTTTCTTATTGACTTACATCTTTCTATTAAGTTTCTCATTTGGAAGATTCATGCATCTATGTTCTCTTGAAGTTTATTAAGTGTTCTGAGTAGCTCTTTTAAATTCTCCACCCAAGATTTCATACATAACGGTCACTATATATATTTTCTGGTGGATCAAACTGTAAGTTTCACTGTTCCCTGAAAAGTCTTGATGCCTGTGGAGAATAATTTCATCTGATGATTAGGTATTTATGGCAGTGTTCATAATCTGACTCAGTGCCTGTCTCTCCAGAATTTCTAAGCATACTGCTTAATTTCTCAGAGCTTGTAGTCACTTCCTTTGGTTGGATGCTATTGTAGATTTTTGTTAGTGTTTCACCATGAACCATGGAAGCACCTATAAGGGCAGTCCATGCTGCAAGCCTCTTACTGGGGTATTCTTAGGCCAAGTGTCCTCTTCCACAGTTACTGGTCTCTGCTCAGGTACTGCAGGATTCTGCTCAACTCTGGGCAGAATCACAATGAATGGAGCATCTCCAGGCTCTAGTACCATGCCTGTGGCTACCACCACTTTAATGCCATGTCATATACTGGGCCTGCATCCAGTAGAGTCCAGTGTAACACTGGGTAGGACTAAGACCTACACTGCTGTTGTATATGTACTGCTGAGGTGACTCCTGGTCCAGGATTGCTGGACCTAGCCTTGTGTTATACTGGCCAGAATATTTTTCAGGTATTTCTGAAGTAATTTTACCCCAAACAGAAAAGCTGATTAACACAACTTTTTTTTGAAGTCTTCCTTCTTTCTCTTCTTTCCCCATCAAAAGCAACCATTGATTTTGTTATTATAGAGCAATTTTTATTTTCTAGTATTTTGTATAAATGGATTCATATTGTTTTTGTTTTTCTTTTTGCCTAGTTTCTTTCATTTGAGATTGGTCCGTGTTCCATGCATCAATACTTTTTCTTTTTTATTGCTAATTAACATTCTGCTACATGAATGTACTTGAATTTGTTCACTGCCTATTGAACATTTGAAGTTTTTTTTCTAATTTTGGGCTATTACAGATAATGCTGATATAAACTTTTGTGTGCATATCTTTCTGTGGACATTTTCAGGGAGAACTACTTAAGAATGGAATGCCTAGATTATATGGAAGGTTTATTCCTATTTCAAAACTATCAAATGCTGAATTTTACATTCTAGCAGAGATTGAGAATTTCAGTTGCTGTATATCCTCATTAATAGTTGGCATTTAAATTTCATACATTCTTCTAGGTGGAAAGGTAGTGCATTGGAGTTTTAGATGGTATAAGTACTAGTTGAAGGATGAAAACTGAACATTTATCCTCAAATTAGTTGTCTCATTTTGGGAGGAGGCTCAACTTTTGTTAGCAACTTTCTGCTTTGAAATAAAAAATACATTTTTAAAGCTTATGTCATTGTTTGGCAGTTTATAGACACTTTTATGCTGAGACACAGTGAGGGTGTATTTCCTCAGGAGTGTGGAAACTTAGAAGCTGAGTGAAAATGAGGCTCATGGGCCCCCTTTCCCTACCTATATTCGTGCTGATACTATATAGCATTTAATAATAGTAAAAAGGAATTAAAAGTAGTGACAATAAAGCAACATTATTTCTGATAGGTAAACCTTATACCCTTAAAAGTACATACAGTGTTTCCTTTGTTTATACTCCAGTTATATGTCATTTTATTTTTTTAAAAAGTAAAATCTTTTTTTCAAAAATCGAGTTTATTCCCAAATTATTTCTTTTAGACAAACACTTATCATTGTGAAGCAAGAAAAGTTTCAAACTAAAATTTTTCTAAGAAGTTTTTTAGGGGACTGAAGATTTAGCTCAGCAGCACAAGCGCCTGCCTGACAAGCGTGAGATCATGAGTTCAAGCCCCAGTACCAAAAAAAAAAAAATGTTTTTTAAAATATCTATGTCCATGAGTTTATTTTTAAACAAAAATAGCTATCTGCTTAGATTTGAGACTTTATTGTACAAAAGGAAGAAAACTACACTCGAGTACTGTTTTATATCAAGTAAGAATTGACAACGTTTTTATGCATCTGTTCTGCCCACATAAGAAGCCAGCTTCATCATCTGGATGTGTCCTGAGGCTGAAACTTCTTGTACTTATGAGAATTTCACTTTTTAAAAAAATGGCAAGCAGAATATGGTATCCAGCTGTGGATTTGCTTATATATTGTGTGTGCATTTTTACCCTGGGCTTGCTTTATGTAGTATATGGCAATATATTGTCATACAAATTCCATGATTAATGCTTATTTATGAAATCTTGTGTATATATCTTAGAACTCAGTCAAACAATGCGCAAGTTAAACAGTTTTTTTCTCTGAATATTGGAATGACATATCCCAGGGGACTCGTAGGTTAGATGTGTTCTTTACCTATAGAAAAATCTCATATGTAACATTTTACTTTTACTGTTCTATGCTATATCATTCTTTTTCAGTTTATTTTGCCAAGAAGAAATTAGTTTTAGTTATATTCCTCAGAAAGATAAAAATTAGACATAGAAATTATTGAGCAATATGATGGTGGTGATTATCTATTCCACAAAATAATTACATATGCTGAGATACATACTTGTTTTCTAATTTTGATCTTGTCCTCTGTTTAAGAGACATGTGATTTGTTCTGTTGTTTATATCTTAAATCAACTTATTCATTGTCAGCTGCACTTATTAGCATTTTTTTATTACAAAGAAATGCTCAGTTGAAGATATCACAGTGTGAGTATGATGGAAATTATAAGTATGAATAAATCAAGAATAGTGATATATTGGTAGATACTTGAAGATTCTTGTTTCCTTGTGCTGATGTAACATTTTGATGAATTGTGAGTAGAAACTCAAAATTTTAAGTTTTTTTTCTTTTATGGTCAGGTTCAGCTCTTCTATGAACTAGCTGATACAATGAGTAGGGTCTGGAATAAGATTCAGAAGAGAGGCAATTTGAGTACATCTGCAGCATATTCAGAGACTGTCACAGGCCCTATCCCCAGTTCTCCAGTTCGAAGCAGCGTAGGTACAGTTCCTCCAGATACTAGCACATGCAGCCCATCTGCTGATATTGGAACTACTACTGAGGTAAGTGTTTCTGAAAAGTCCTCCTTTCAAATGAAGGGTAATTTATAACAGAGTTTACATGGCATCGTTGAGAGTGAAGATGACCTCACCACTGTGGAAGCAGACAGATTTGGAAAGTCTCTGGAACGCCAGTAGCAGTGACTGTGTATGATTCCTTTTAGGTCCAAGTATTTTTTTATAACTTTCAGTAGGCTGTGAGGTAATTCAGAACCATGCAGGCTATGTGAAATAGTACACACTGAGACACAATAAGGGTATGTTTCCTTCGAAATATGGAAACTTAGAAGCTGAGTCCAAATGAGGCCCACTTTGCCTAGCTCTGTGCATTAGCCCCTGTTTGAGGTGTTAACTGTTACCTTTAGTTGAGTGGTTTTCAACCCTGTCAGACCCATTGTCTTCCTCCTCTTCCCCTCAGTCATAAAATCTCATGAACTTTAATGCTGTAGTGTTACCTATCCCTCTGTTTAATTGCTTGCACTGCCCAGTGCCTTCTTTCTATTGGTGTTCTGGTATTTGTGCACATTGTTATCTCTCTTAAGAAACTGTTCAAAAGGAGAAGGGAAATAGGGAGGGGGAAGGAGAAAAAGAAGAAAGGGAATGAAAAGAAGAATAAAATGAAAATATAGCACCACTTGGTATGCTGGTACCCTTTTTACAAAATAAATATTTTAAATTACCTCCTTATTATCCTGAAACAAAAATAAAATATAATGTGAAATGAAAATTTAAAATTACAAAACTTGTATATAGTTACAATTTTAAAAATAGACAAAGGAAAAGAATTTATTGTATGTATTATTTCATTACATAAATGGCTTTGGCATGATTAAAAAACACATAATTACTGTGAAGTTCAGGACCGTTATTAAACTTGTTGAGATCTATATTAATACCACACTAACCCTACTTTTGGTTGTGTGATTTCCTGAAACAGTGACAAACTTGATAAAGTTTGAACAAAGACAGTTCACTCTTTTGTTTTAGTGGGTGCATTTCTGAATCTCTTTATGTTAAAAACATACAAAAGTAAAAAAAAATTGTGTTTAGATTTAAAATACATTTTTTGACCAAGTATTTATAAGTAAGATTTTCATCCATGTGTTTTGTTGGTGAGACAGGCTTCATTTTGCAGGAGTGTTTTTTACCACAGGGCCTCCTGAATCCCTAACCCCTAGCTTTTCAGTGCTAGTCCATGACTCAATCATTGTGCCAACCAAAAACTTCTCATTCATTTACAGAGAACACCCTAATTTGCTGGACTTTCCCATTGAGGATTGCTGTTCTATGGTTTGTAGATGGAGTTACAGTTTTGTTTTGTATGGAGACAACTATTCCCTCTACTGGCAAAATAATGGAATGGGAACAATAAGTAAAAAGAATATTAATTTTTTAAATTTAAAACTCAGTAAAAACAGATAAACTCAGAATGGCAAGTTTAAACATGTTGAAATAGATCTGTTTCACTCCTTTATACAAGCAACTTCTCTCCTTAATTCCAAATCTTAACAAACACCTAAGTGATGGGAGATTGATCTTATTCTTTTGCAAATGAGAAAATGTTGGGAAAGTCTAGATCTCATGAGTCCTTTTGAAATTAATGGAGTGTATCTGTTCTAGATTAAAAGCCATCAGTTCTGTTTTAGAGATTTTCAATGCTATTAGCATATAAAAGCTTTGAGAAGTTTTGCAGTGAAGAAAATGATTTAATTTTATTGGATACATCAGTTTCCAAATATTTTCAAATGAAGATTCTTTTTTATAGTGTACATATTAACAATGTATAAAGTCTACTTTGTGACATACTTTGGTAGAGTAGTCAAAGCTTGAGGTAATAAGTTACAAGGCAAGTATAGTTACAAGTGAAATTGCAGTTAAATCTTAGAGACTTCAGTGGTAGGAAGGAGTGTGTTCTATTAAACGGTTGTTTACTAAGTACTGTTTTCACAATGGCATGAAAATGAATATGAGCGCATAGTTTGAACGTGTTCTTTTGGAATGACATTTGAAAACCATTGCAAGTACAGGAGAGTCTGGAATGTCATAGGTGTTGATCATACGTGTAAGGATTGCCATTCATACAATGGGTAGTGTGAATTGTACACTCAAGAACTGCGCAGTGTAGAACCTACACAAAAAGGACACGGTGGCCTAAATGTCAAATATAGTAGAAATAATTATGTTCTGCATTCACAAAGGAAGAATTAAATTTCTTTTGTGAGATCTGGGTATTTGTAGCAGAAGTAATGTTTGAAATGGATTTTTAAAAATGAGACATGGGTAAAAGTTTTGTTTTAGTAGGTTCACAGTATAACAGACTAGAAGAATGATAAACCTTTATTAGTCAAAGAGGTAATTAAGAGAGGGAAAGATTAAGATAAGGAGAAAAAATATGGAAGATTTTGTTCAGTTACTTAAATGCAAATTAATTCTGGACTGGGCATCTAGTTTATTGGTAGAGCACTTGCTTCACATGTGCAGGATTCCTGGTCAATTCCTAGTACAGCAAAATAAACAAGCAGATAAAAAAATTAATTCTGATTTTAATAAGTTTTTTACATGACTGTAATTGATTCATGGTTAGTTAGAATGTTGAGTTTTTCTGGTTGTGTTATAAAGGTAAATCATGAAAATACCCACAGTATAGTTGTTACTTTTTTGCTGACTATGGAATTAATCTGATTTGTTTGACAAAGAACCAAAAATTACTAGTACTCCATTATGGATTTGAAACCCAGTCACCTAGGAAGCTTGTTCCCTGAGAAGTATCTTATAATGGCTTAACCCTTCCATTTCTCTTAAAGGACAGAAAGATTTTTATGAAGATAGTTATAATGATCAATGTTAAGACTTTGATTTAAGTTTACTTTGGAACTTAGAGGAGATGTTTGTTTTTAATGTCATATTTAATTTTTTTCTCATTAAAGTATTCATGTAGAGATCAAAATTCACAATGTATGCATCTGAGTTTAAATTTATTTCCTTGAGAGTTCACTAATAATAAAGGATGACCTCAAAAATATGGTGATCATTTTCACCAAATTATATAAATGCTTTATCTATGACTCACTCTTTGCTTATTTAATTCACCCAGAATTTAAAATTTTGTGTTACCCTTAATGTCCTAAATGTAATAAATGTCATAACACTAAAATTACAACCTCTGCATACTGACTCTATCTTATATGAACTTTATAACGTGACTTATTGTTGAATCTTCCTTATTTTCATGTAATATAAGTGGACATTAATAAAAAAAACCTTCTATGAGGAAAATAAAACAGTATTTACTAGAAATGGAGGATTCTCTTTTATTTCTGTTCATAAAAGAGAATCTTCCATTTCTAGTAAATCTTCCAAATAGTAAATCTAGTAAATCATAAAATATAAATGCATTCTTTATCATACTTATTACATGGGGCTTTGTGGAATATTTTCCTTCAATTCTGGAAAATTCTGTTATTTGAGATAATATAGTATGTCTTCTACATTCTCTATTATCTTTATTATTTCTTTCTGACACTTCCATTTTCTTTCTCTATTTCTCTTAACAATTTGTGTTTCTTTACCAGTTGCTGTCTCGTTTGGTCTGTCTCTAAGTTTTGTACTCAAATTGCCATTTACTTTATCTTTTTGCCAGTTAACTAATTCTCCCTTTCATAGTATAAATGGGGAATACTCATTTCCTCTTAATTTCAATGCTACTTAAAATTTCTTTAACATCATTGAATGCTAAGAAGGACTCTTCTTATATCTTACTATGCCTTATACATATTATATTATGTTCCCAATATTATTAATTTTTTTTGCCAAAAACGTATAAATTAGAATTTTCTATTTTATGTTTCTTCTTCTTTGATGGTGGGAGGATATGGGACCTTTGGTCTGAGCTGCAAACCCAGCCCTTTCTATTTTAAGGCAGAATCTTGCTTAAGTTGCTGAGTTGTCTAGACTGGATTTGCCATTCCGGCCTTTTTACCTCAGCCTCCCAGAGTGCATGGATTATAGGATGCACCACATTGCTCAGCTATGTTAACTATTTTTAAGTGTAGAATTCATTGGCATTAAAATGTATTTGCAGTGTTGTGCAATCATAACTAGATCATCCCAAACAAGATCTCCTTACTCATCTCCTTCTTCCTTCATCTCTTGTAAACTTTAACTTTCTCTCTCTATGAAATTTGTGCTTTATAGATGCCTCATGTCATTCCTTTCTATGACTGAGTAGTATTCATCACATAACACATTTAGTGTATCCGCTCATCTTCTGGTAGACATCTACATTGTTACCACCTTGTGGTTATTGTGGATAATGTTGCTTTGAATGTTGGTACAAGGAATCATTAACTTTTAATGAAATCATTTTGCTTTGTGTATGGTATAAAACTTGTGCCTGACAGAAGTCTGTCTGTCTGTCTGTCTGTCTGTCTTTCTTTCTTTCTTTCTTTCTTTCTTTCTTTCTTTCTTTCACCAGGGGAATAGAAATGAAAATGAGTCCAAGTATCTTTAAAAACATACTTTTCAATGATTTTTTTTTACTTTGAAAAGCATTTTTTCTCATATTAATATGAGTTGCTTACTACTAGCATGAGTGGTCTAGAATTATTACAGCATTTAATATGTGGTGAATACACTGAATGTGTTCAACCGTATATCACAGTTTTGGCAGAAAATATGGGTACCAAAAGAGAAAAATTAGAATAGTGTTCTTAATTTCCATATTAACGTTTCAAACAAAAAAAAATAGAATTAGTAATTTATTTTCTCTAAGACATATTTTTTTTTCTCCTGGAGAAAATGTATCTGCTACTTTCCTACTTTTTGTTTATAGGCTTTCTCTTTTTTCAGCCCTAAGAATTGGCTTCCAAGGGTTTGGTACAGTAGTTTTGTAGATCTTGACATGTGAACATATACTCGTCTCTTAGTTCTGTCAATTTATACTTCTCTTGTTTAAAGAGATTGTCAGATCCTTTAGATCACCTTTTTAAATTTTATATCCTAGAAAAAGAAAACACAGTGAATCGAACTTAGTGGCACGCAAAGTAGGGAGTGGGCCAACTCATATTAGCATGATTCTGAGTTTCTGGGATCTATTGGAAAAAGACCTTGAAATCAAACTTGGTTACAGTATTTAATCAATGTGCCTTAAATTAATCATCTATAAAATAAAGATAATATTGATACTCCTTTCAACAGTTAGTACAACTATTAACTGAGTTTATATATAGTTTTTCCTATACCCTGTGAATATTATACAATAAATCCCTTTGTTTACTTTTATCTTCTGTAATTTCAATAATATTTTGTGTTTCTGACTCATTTTGTACTAGATTCCTCAATGTTAAGTATGTTCATTCAAGTGAGATTATTGTATCTTTATTCATCACCTATACTCTGTTAATATATCTAAATGCATTGATTGATTTTCAAATGTTAAAGTGATCATGGTTTTCTGCATTCAACCTGGTTTTGATATATTTTCCTTTTTTGTATATTGCTGGATTAAGTTTGCTAATTATTAGGAATTTTGGTATGTATAGTCATAAGTAATACTGACCTTTGATTTTTTTCTTGTGATTTCCTTATATTTTTATATCCGAATGATTGTGTTTTCATAAAATAAGTTGAGAAGTGCTCCTACTTTTCATGTGAAAATTTTTATAATCACTATATGTTCCCATGATAATCCACAAAGCAGTCCTAATTGCAAAGACACTTTGCTGTAACACATACTTAATCTAAACTGGAGGATCTTAACCTAAGTGTTATTTACATACACAACAAGGTTTAATATAGAATATTATTAGAAGAGATGGAGAAGGAAATTGTAGTACTCATGGAGAAAGGACACTTATTTTTGTAATGGGAACACAGAAAAAGTTCTTGATCTTGTTCTTAGCTCTGATACTATTATTTTCCTAGAAACTGAATTTTATACTATTCATTGATAAAATAAGACTTACAATACAAATAAAAATTTGAATCCATTCTGGTGATACAACTTATGTCAAATAAAACTAGTGAGCATAT
>RJWT010010012.1:0-24608 GCA_004365215.1 Cuniculus paca | reverse complement strand
TTCGACCCAGCTATTCCCCTTCTGGGTATCTTCCCCCAAAAATTAAAATCATCATACCACAGTGATATATGTGCACCCATGTTTATAGCAGCACAATTTGTAATAGCCAAATCTTGGAAACAACCCAAATGTCCATCAACCACAGAATGGATAAAAAAAGATGTGGTATTTTTATACAATGGAATATTACAGAGCTATAAAAAAGATAATCTTGAGGCTTTTACAGGTAAATGGAGGCAACTTGAAACTACACTCATAAGTGAAATAAAATCAGACTCACATTTGTAAGTATTGTATTGTTTCCCTAGCATAAAAATAATAATAATAATAATAATAATAAAAACTGCCTGCTGCTGTTTTATTTCACAGCTTTTTTATATAGTAATCTCTGTGTCTAAAATATTTTTCCTACCTTTCTCTGCCTATTCATCAAACTCCTAATTCTTTTCAATAATTATTCTTGTTACTTTACATGAGACCTGCCCCAACTTCTCCAAATGAAGTAGTCATGTTTCATTTTGTGCCACCATAACATACTCAACATGAACTTCTATTAGCGCCTTTCTATTGCTAGGTTGCTGTAACTAGTTTTTAGAATTATCTCTTTTACCTGCTAAATTGCATGCTTACTAATATTTGGGAACATGCAGTCTGCATCTTTGTGACTTCAGTGTTCAGTGTGGATTCTGTATAGAAAAGATGACCAATCAGTACTTGCTCAATAGATAACAGAGCAAACTTACTACGGAGAGAATAAGATTTAGACACACTACTCATGATGTGGTTCTAGCTAAGGAACTGGTCTTTCTATTCATCTCCAAGATAAAAGCAACATGTCTATATTTGTTCAATTTTGGAGATACTATGAGAAGTCACCTATGTTAGTCAACAGGATGCTTCAACAAAACAACACTGACTTGGTGTCCTAAACAACAGACATTTAATTCTCACAGTTCTGGATGCTATGTCTAATACCCAAAGGCCAGTAGTTAGGTCTGTGGTGAGGATTCTCTTCCGGGCTTGCAATTGGTTGCCTTATTGTATACTGCAGACAGAGGAAATTCTGATATCTCTTCCTCTTCTTTTAATGACCTTGATTCCGTGTCCCAAGCTCTACTCTAGTGACTTCATCTATGTCTGTTATCCCCCTGAAGGGCCACCTCCTAAAACTCTCACTAGGAGTGAGAAGCCTTCAGAAAATTAAGCTCAACTGTCAACTTGAGTGTCTTGAAAGCCACGCGAGCCACTATTAGTGAGGCACACTTCTGGGTAGTGTCGGGGTGTTATAGAGGTCTGACCTTTGCTATTATATCTTGTCTGGCACCCTTTCCTCTCTGCTGCTGTTCTCCTGCTCTGCTTCTTAGTCTCCATGAATTAAGCAGCTTTGCTCCCCCAAACCTTTCTGCCATGATGCTTCTGCTAGGGATCTAGCTAACCATCGACCATGAGTCCCCTGAAACCATGAGCCAAAGTAAATCTCTCCTCCTTTAAATCATGGGTGTTGGATATTTTGTGCCAAAAATAGGAGAGCTGACTGACACAAGCCTTTTCAAAAGAAACGTTCCAAATGTGGAGCCAGATGAGTGAACAGTGTGCATTGCTCTATAACTGATACTTCCACTTTCCTGTTTACCTTTCTATTATATCTCTGATATTTCTGGCCTTTGGGGGAATGTCACTCATCACAGAGGTTGGGGTTCAAGTAGTCCACTACTTACTGTGTATCAGACAGTATCTGTCAAGCTTCGGTTTTGCTTAAGAAATAAGTGAATCCTTTGAATACATAAATTAATATTATGGAGACAAGTCACCATTTAGCCTCTGAGGGGAACTCCAGGTGAGCACCAAACTAACAGAGAGATAGAAGAAAGTAGCAGTTCCAAGTGAGTCTGCAACGGTGGTGATTATTGATAAGAAGCATATTTGAATGAGAAACTGTGACTCTCAACTAAAATCTAGCCTTAAGATAGTGCTTCTATGTTCTTATGATAGAAGTTTATGAAAATTGCATCTTAATGACAAATTGACAGAGATTCTAAAAGAAACTGAAACAGTAAAGCCGACTTGAGGCATGTTTATACCACTCTATTTTCCCTCTCAATTGGAAACAAAATTCAATAAGAAAATTGTAATCTAAAGAATGAATATCACCAAGGAATCAAATGACAATAAATGCTGGTGTGACTGTGGGGGAAAAGAAACCCTTCTACATTGTTGGTGAGAATGTAAACTAGTACAACCACCATGGAAAGCAGTATGGAGATTTCTCAAAAAACTAAAAGTAGAAATTCCATTAGACTCAGCTATTCTGTTTCTAGGTATCTTCCCTAAAGAGTTAAGGACTTCATATTATAGTGATACATGCCTATTCATGTTTATAGCAGCACAATTCATATTTAAACTTGAAAGCAGTCTATATAGGCATCAAAAGATGAATAGATGAAAAAAATACGGTTTATTTATGAAAAATGGGTAAGGGTCTGTCATGGATAAACTTGTATCGTTTGTAGGGGAATGGATGTACCTTGATACTGTAATGTTAAGTGAATAAAGTCAAACACACAAGCATGGTTTCTCTTAGAAGCAAAATAAAAATAACCTATAGAGCAACATAAAAGATAACAGTAAACAAGGAGACAAATCTTTTACAAAAGAGAAAGAACCCAGAGATGGGTGGGGGGAGAAGGGGAAGGAGTTAAAAGCCTGCTTGAGGGACACTTATACCACTTACATCGAAACAAATAGAATTAGGATGTATTCTGTACATGTATCAACTCCCCACAATGAATTTAATCATTATGAACTGCAAACATGTACTAATAAAATGAAAAAAATATTTATTCATCCCTCTTTATCTTCAGACTCTGCCTCTGTATTCAGGTATTCTTTTTCACGTAATTATTCCCTAATCAATGTAGTGTAACAACTGCTTATATAATATTTATATTTCAGGTGGTATGACAAGCAATCTGGAGGTAAAGTATCTGGGATTGTTGCATAAGTGATAAACAAATAGTGCACCATTGCATACAAGGGAGTTTAGCATCCACAGACCCTGGAATGCACAGGGGTCCTGGAACCAGGCCCCTGAAGATACTAGGAGATGATTTAGCATGTCAAGAACTCGTACTTTGGCCTGCTATTATTATGTTTCTTTTGGTCTATTTTCTTTTTATCTACCCTTACTTTATCTTATTGTGTATGTATATGTATGTGTATATATATTTGAATCAAATATATTCATTTTGTATAAGAAAAATAGACCTACAAATACAACCGATGTGTACATAAATATTTTTACTAGCTGTTGTATGGGTAAGAAGGGGGAGTTAGTGTCCCAAAATTTCCTGTGGCGCCAACTTAAAGCAAATACTTTTGCTATAATTTTTATATACATATATATATATACATACATATATAAGTTTAGTATATACTTACATGTATATGCCCATGTACACATTTGTAAAATATGTATTTTCCTGTATCATTTAGTGGCTACTAGAGAAACAGATATAAGTAATACAAATACGTAGGAATTTATGAGATTGTCTTACAATGGCCACCCACAGAGTTGGATGAGGAAGAGTGAAGAGGGTCTGTCTGCACGGTGGAGACTGAAGGATTCAGTTGAAGGTCTGGAGCACCCTGGAGTGTCCCATGTGAGTCCATATCAGGAGGCCGATGGGTCTGTGATGGAAGGCTGAAGAGTCTATGCCAGAAGACTGAAGGATGTGCACCAGAAACCAAAGGGTCTGTGCTGGAACCAGGAGAGGATATTCTAGGTGAAGGTAAAGACTGGAGCTCCTCCAAAGAAACAGAAGCAGAGCTGTCCTTCTCGATTTTGCCATTTTATCATCCAGGTGATGAGCTCCCCTAGTGTGGGCCTTCCACACCCTACGATGTGGATTTGCTGAGCCAATTTGGTTGAGCTTCTCTTACTCAAGTTGACAGCATCAATCAATCATCACATTTCCTATTCTGGAAAAAATGGAAACATACATTCTTTTTTTTTACCTGTCTTCTTTTTGTATCTTGTTTTTTTGGGGGGGGGCAGATCTCTCCATATTATTGTGCAGTGCTTCTTCTGATGGAGGTTATAAAAACCAAAAATGGTAACAGCATGTTTACTTTGAACATGGAAATAGCCTTAGTTTTGCCTTTATTGGTCTATCATGCCTTTCCCCTTTGCTACCACAAAGTGATTGGTCTTATCCTCAGTCTTGAGTCCTAGCTGTGTCTGGGGTGTCTGCTTCACTGTCAAGTCCCCACACAGTGACTATGCTTAGTCCAAGTGTCCCTCTTCCATTTTTGTCCCTGTTTATACACTTTTATTCCAAAATACAGTCTCTGCTCCTGGGACACACAGCAGTCTCCTCCCCTGCCTTAGATAATAGGTGAGTACCTTGCTGTCATTTGGCCCACAGATCCTATGCTCACTCCATTCTTCCATGAGCATAGAGCGGATGTTGCAGAGGAGAGAGGGAGTAGCTGTGTAGCTACATCACAGTGTTTACTGCCAGGGCGAAGCAGCACAAAAAGCAAGAGAAAACAATGGAGATGAGAATGGAGAAGCATAGAGAGGGAGATGCCATTCACTGCAGCAGAAACATCCTTCTACTTCTTTGATTAAACAAGTATTCCTGCCTTACTGGCTCTCTCAAGGGGGCAATACTGAAGATTTTCAAGGCATAAAAGCAAGACAGTAAACCACAAAAACAATTGTAAAAAACCATGGAGTTAGGACAATTCAATCCTGTCTTTTTTAGAGACAAAAAGATCCAGAAATATTATGGTCTATAAAGTCATTTTCCTATGTCTAGGCAGTGGCCAAACAGGACCAGCATCCTCTGTATCACTCAGGCTACTTAAATTACTGAGCGCCTACTTCAGACTGTCTCCATGCTTGATCTCCTTAACTGTGCATAAATTAATGGTAGGATACTTTTGTCGATGTGGGTTACACAAAGATAATTATAACATGGTCTCTGCCTTAAAAGAATTTGGAACATTGAGACAGAAATTGTAAAATGATATTCTAAAGCAATCTCTGAGAAGCCCAAAGAGGGGTAAAAATCATAAAGTCACAGAAATTCAAGGCAAAGAATGGTTGATGTGGGCCACAATGGTAAGGATAGGCTCTGTTAAAAGAGTGACCCTCGAGCTGGGTGGAAAGTGGCTGGGTTGAGAGTGGCATTTCCCAGTGTCCATTTCCATGGAAATCATAGCTATCTTCACTACCCAGGTTCCATCCACTTTTGCCTTGAGACCCCAGACAGGTAGAAGCAGCATTTTGAAAAAGGGCCCTGAAGGCTGAGCATGAAGCCTTGGATGTCAACTGCAGTATGTGCGGGAGGGGGAGTTGTAGGAAGCGTTAGTACCTAGAATGGTCTTCAGTGTGAAGACCCAGATCAGCCTCTGCCAGGGTGTTTTCGCATAGTGTGTTTCTTTGAGACTCACCAGATCGGATGTAGATTTGGTCCTCAGCAAGAAACCTGTAAAATGAACCCAAAACTGCCTCAGTGCTGGTAATTGGGTCACTGTTAATTGTCTCCTGGCCCACATGCATTATGATCAAGAAACAGTTGTCTTCTAAAAAAGAAACAAAAAACAAAAGAAGCCCACAGTATTTGGTATTTCTAGTTCCCGCGGGAAATGAATGGTGTAGTTGGCAGAAGCTATAGCACCCTCTGGTGGAGACAGATGCTTCAGCACACTAGCTTTACATTCTGAAAATTTTAATCCTCTTAAAGAAAAATCAGTCTTGAAACACATTTTTAACTCTAAAGAACTCTTGGGATGCATAACCCATCAGTAACAAAAGATTTCTTATATAATGTAATTCTTTATTGACTGAGTTAGCACTTGACCTGTGACACATTTCTTATTTTCACTATACTGACACATAATGAGAATCTAATACTCTCCTTGTCTCACTCATTTATCTAGGATGTGAGTCCTTATGTTTGGTGTTTAACCACGTTCCAAGGGACCTGGCCTTCTTTACATTTAGCAAAGTAACTGTATCCTTAGCAAGGAAAAAGAAATAAACAGTGGATTTCATTGTTCTTTTCTGTCTCCTCCCATGTATCAGACAAACACCATTTTTGAGTGATAGAGTTCATTATCACTGGCCTTGAGAGAGGGAGGTCTCTTTACCATTGAGAAACTAAAAGCAACTGTATCAGGAGCTCAGAGAATTCATAGCTGTGACAACTAAACAGTAATTTTGTCTAAATTTTATCTGATCCACTAAAAAAAATCCCTAATAAAATGTTTCATTTACTATCATAAACGCATTGAACAATTAAGGAACCAATGAGACTTAAACGTGAGTAGTTCAGCCTCCAGTGGAGAGGAAAATAACCAGTCTTCTCAAGTTTATTATCTCTGTTTAGTCTGCATCAAGTATGGACCTCATCTTCCTGGGAAAGTTTGAGCTCCTGAACAATCTCACATTTCGTCAGTTTATGGTTGGTGTAATTTATACAAAAATTTAAATTTTTTTTTCATGCTTCAGAACTTAAAAGTACAAAGTAAGTCTCCCTTCCTTCCAAAAAAAGTTTCCTCAAGTATCCAGTTTACTTCCCTGAGATAGCAATATTGCAAGTTGTTGGTAAAACGTTGCTAAAATTATTCTGTGCTTATGGGAAATATATTACATCAAGGGTAGTTCAAAAAATGTTTTGAATTTTTATTTATCACTTGAAAATATAGACTGAAGATTGTTCTATATCATTACATTAATGCTTTCCTGCTTATTTTTCAGCTGTGCAATATTCTATTGAGTATTGCATGATTTACTTAGCTGGTCTTCTCTTGAAGGTGTCTCCAATAGTTTGATGTACAAACCGTGCTTCAGTGGATAACATTTACAACCACTGCTTTGCATGCATTCCAGTCCACCTGCTGAATGTATCTGTAGAAGTGGAATAGCTGGATCAAATAATGTGCACATTTGTAATTGTGGGAAATACTCTCTTACAACAACATAGGATGCCTCATGCCCTCACTAACTATAAAACTTTTGGACTTTGACAGTCTGATGGGTAGTAATATGATATTTCAGTGTAATGGCTATCAGGTTTTGCAGTTTTCTTATGAATTTGGTTGTATGAACATGAAGTTTTTCATGAGACTTTGTCACCTAGTCAATT
This sequence comes from Cuniculus paca, assembly GCA_004365215.1. Lineage (NCBI taxonomy): Eukaryota > Metazoa > Chordata > Mammalia > Rodentia > Cuniculidae > Cuniculus > Cuniculus paca. The sequence continues at coordinate 17,454 of RJWT010010012.1, read as the reverse complement.
CTCTTTCTCCAAAGTTACTTCTGCAAATATACTGATTGTTTAAAAATTTAGTTTTTTAATAGGTCAAAAATGACCTAAGTTTTAAACAGGTTCCAAAACTATTCATTGATGTTCTCTTCCTTACTGGAACCCCATTTCCAGTGGTGAGTTTGCCATAAATCTAGAGAAGCTTACTTAGAGCTGTTTGTAAGGCCCCAAACTAATTTTGTACTCATAAATTTACATTCTTTTTCTTAAAGAAGTTCAAAGTTATAGAAGCTTCAGGCTGGATATACCCCTGTCTTCCCAGTTTCCAACTTCTCAATTTTTTATGTGTCTCTGAGGATTATTTTATGTGCCTAGAAATACATCCAGGAATAGATTATTCACCCTTTTGCTTTGTACCCTTGCTTTCCTCAATTCATCTTGAGTATTTTTCTGTGTAAGTAACAGAGAAGGTTCACATCCTTTCTTCCTTTATTATTTTTCCTTTGTTTTTTGACAGTTGCGTGGTATTCCATTGTATGAAGGTAGACTCTAAGGACTCAGTGTATATTTGTTTTGTTTCATTTCTGTTATTTTCTTAAGTGTCCAGGCAGGTTTCAGAGACCTGAATGACAGCCAAGAATCTAGTAGAGCCACAGGCTTCAGAAGAAGTAGGAATTAAAATAGATGAAATTGGCAGGGGGAAATCCTAGCCTTGCTTACTCCCCACCCTCCTCAGGTATCTAGGACTCTAACTCTTATCAAAACAGGTCCCTGGAGACCTGCTATTCATAGCCTAGTGGGAATCTATGCATCTGCATGCTAAGTTCATCTATGATTATGAAACACAAGATTATCTTGCTGAAGCATTTCTGACAATCTGAAGGCAGGAGGGAAAGACAATTGTCAGGGTCTGATGCGATAAAATTGTACTGGACAAGTAGCCCACAAAGAGATATTACTCCACTGGTGGTCTTGCTAGAGCCTACTAAATAACTGTCAGTACACACATTCACATTTTAGTGTCCTATATCTGATGGGAAGGGTTGAACAGCTCAGGCCTACAGGGCTGACTGTCTTCTATGCCAGGTGATGCAGTTATTTTGTGTTCGGACTTTTTATTCCCTCTTCAGTCATTACTTCCCTTCTCATTCAGGACAGTGCACAGCATGCAAATTATATTTTCAGTGGCTGGAAATGCAGCCTTTCCATTGTTGCTATCCTGTCCAGTCATCTATCAGAACCTGTTTTCTGAAAAGGATCATACACCTATCTAATTTGCTTACCCTAAATCTAACCCATTACTCAGTGCTACTTTTAGTTCATATATTAATGTTACATAAAAGTTTTTTATATGAATAGTTGCATAGTATTTTATAGTATATCATTGAATATTTTATTTAATGACCCCATTTCTCACTGTTGGGTTATTTGTGACATTTTGCTCAAATATGACTCAAATTTAAAATAAATGTGTATATTTGAGTACATGTATATGAGAATATTTCTGTAGGATATGTTGCTAGAGTTAGAATTCCTCAAGAGGTGTGCAAATTTAAATTCTTGAAGAGGCATTTCTAAATTTCCCCCAAATCAATTTAGATTTCTGTCAGGACCATAAACTGAGGTCCACATGTGCAACTACAGTACAAATTATTGTTCTTTCTGTTTTTGTTTATCTGATAGGAAAAATGTAATTTCATGTTTTAAAAGCTATTTCTCTAATTATCAGAGGGGCAGTGCATCTTTCATCATGTTCTGAGATAAATAAACGTTTCTATTTGAGTTTATATATTTAATTTCCTAATTGGAAAAATGACTTGTATACTACTATTTTGTTTGTGGTATACATGAAGACTATGTTAGCTCTATTCTTACTTTTTCTTAAAGTGGATTTTCAAGACATTCAAACTGTTTTTGTGTGTGTTGTATATATGTGAAGGTAGTGGGTCTTTTAAAAAATGATTTTAATTGACAAAATTGTATGTATTTACTGTGAACAACAGGTTGTTCTGAAACATGTTCATTATGGAATGACTTAAATTAACATATGAATTACCTCAGGTAGTTATTATCATTTTTGTGGTGAGAACACTTTAAACTTTTAGCATTTTTCAAAAATATTATGTATTGTTACTAACCGTAGTTATGATGCTGTCCAGTAGATCATAAGCCTGATTTTCTTAACCCTTACTTTAGTATCGACAGAGAAAGTTTCCATAAGGCTGTGTTCCAGGGAGGCAGTATGCATAGTAGCTATGGGCGTGGTCTTTGGAGTCCGGCTGACCTGGTTTGGGCTGCAGGTTGAGTCATATACTTGCTGTGTGAAAGCTTCTTACCTTCTCTGTGCCTCTGTCACCTCTTTTGTAAAATGAGTATAATAAAAGTTCTGAGTTCACAGAATTTTCATGAGCTTTATTTTTATGTTGTGGCACTGCTGGAGTTTGGACCAGGGCCCTTGCACATGCTAGACAAGTGCTGTACCACTGAGCTGTACCCCAGCACTGCCATAAACTGCAGACAGGATAATAACATAACATGTGTAATGTAGCACAGTTCCTAACATGTCAAAGTGCTCAATAAATACTATCTATTAAGATTATTATTTATTATGCATTCTGGGTCCTAGAAACTTTCTCAGTAAAACTTATTCTTAGTAATATCCTAGAAGGCTAAACCTTGTATTAGACTGGGCATCCCCTTGTATTAGACTGGGCATTTCTCGTTATGTTTTAGCCAGTCATATGAAGTGTCTGTTTCTTATAGCACTAAAATAATTAACTCATTCATTAATTCATTCTCTTAAGTTCATACTGTGTTTAAGCCCTGAGAGATTCAATTATCTTCAAAAGTCTGTTGCATTTTCTCTGTATGAAACTTATTCTACATTTCTTTAAAATATGAAAATCCAAATTTATATGAAATGCAAGGAAAACGACACAGAGAATTAGAAAGCAGGAAGGAAACTTAAAAGCAGTTTAGTTCAACTTTTCATTTTATAGGTGTGAAAACTGAAGCCCAAGGGCATGAAGCAACTTTCCTAAGGTCTCACGAGAGTATGGAAACTGAGATTAGAACTCAGACATCCCAATGCTAGAGCAGCACTCTGTGAAACCACACCACATTCAAGGAGCCACTTCTGTTAACCCAGCATGGTTTCAAAAATCCTTTCCTTGGTGCAATCCCAAAAGAAATGAATTCACCACCTTGTTAAAATTCTCATGCTCATTTCAGCACTATTCACAAGAGGAAAGCTGTGGAAACAACCTAGGTGTCCATCCACAAATAAATGAATAGAAAATGGTGATATATTACTTATAATGAAACATTACTCAGCCTTAAAAAATGAGGTGATCTTACCATTCACTACTATATGGATGGATCTAGAGAATATTATACTTGGTACGATAAACCAGACACATAAAAAATATTGCATGATCTTACTTATACATGAAATCTAATGCAAAGGTCAAATATAGAGAGATGGAGAATCAAAGAGTGGTCAGGAGGGTCACAGTGTGGAAGGAGGAATAGGAAAGCACTGTTTTAAAGGATACATGTAGCAAATATGGAGGATGAGCAAATCTAAAGTTCTAATGTCACTGAGGGTGTACCTCAGCAGTTCAGCATCTGCCTTGCAAGCCCAAGGTCTTGAGTTTGATTTTCAATTTAAAAAAAAAAAGGCAAGCCATGCAGCACCCAGGAACAGAAAAGTCAGATAGCACCTCCCATCCTTCTATCTTGTTTTTGAAATCCAATATTGTTCTCACTGTTTTGTTTTGTTCCGATTCATTGTTTCGCTTTATTCAATATTCTGTTTTGATTGGTTTTATTCTGTTTTGTTTTGGTCTGATTTTGCTATATCTGATGGGATGGACAACTATTGTGAAGATAACAAGATATACTATGGTGGTCATTGTTGTTTTCCTATTGTCCTGCTTTGAAGTTCTGTACCAGTTTCACAGCTTTGTTTTGATTGGATTTATTCTGTTTGGTTTGGTTTGGTTTGATTATCTTTAAAATAAAATAAAGGTCTAATGTACAATGGGAAGATTAGAGCTAAAAAAATTGTACTCAGAATAAAAATTTGGGGGGATGTGTAGATTACAGCTTCTTTTCTATATGTGGCGAAGGATATGTTAATTTGTTCTACTGTAGTAACCATTTTGCTGTGAATTTATATGTACCTTAAAAGATCATGTGGCATACCTTAAATATACACAAAAAATTCATTTAAAAACTAACATATCAAAACACAAGTTTTAAAAAGATAAAAATGAACCTCAGTGGTCTGAAGTTTGTCAAAAAAGAAAGACATGACACACTTCCCTAACTGTTGGAAGATATGGGTATGGTGAAGTCTGGTACCACAGCATTCCAGGTCTCTTTTGCTTTTGTCTATGCTCAGCAGCTCACATATAACAAGAATGTGCAGCTCTCAGCGTAGACCGTCACAGTGATCCTGCAGCCTGGCTGTTGGCAGTCCTTGGCCCACATGCCAGAGATGCTACAGGTGCCAATTACTGGTGGAAAGTGAGTCAGCTGCCACACGCAGATTCCCATCCTTCTCAATTCAGGTGGATATTGTCTCCACCCTCTTGCCTGCATCATCTGGGGTAACACCCTAACAAGAGTTTCCATACGGCCCTGTCCTGGCCTTCCAGCACCACACGTTCAGTAATTCAGCACACTCATTAGAGCAGCCAACAGCCACTGATCCCTATAATAAAAATGAATGAACATTCTCAGCATGAGCAAGCAGTTATTTTTATTTCTTCTTCATTTATTTTTTTCTTTATATCTTAAGAGTAATAGCATGTTCTTGATTATTAATATAGTAAAAGCCAAAGCAAAAATTAGGCAAATCTAATGAACTTACCTTACCTCAAAAGAATAAAAGGGAACATATTCACAGCCCATATATTATAGGTAGAAATCTGGACACATTGACCATTTAGTTGTTCATTTAGTTAAACATTAGTGCTTGTATAGTGAGCATCTACCAGGAATTGCCTTGTTGCTGGCCTTTTCAAGTGTGAATAATCCTAAGTCCTCTACAAAAGTCTGGCTCAGAGTTCATGCATGCCTGGCTGCTTAGTCTTCAATTATTTGCTACCACTAAATAATTCTTTGACCTCAAGCAATTTGCTTCTCTAAACTTTATTTTCCCAGTTCTTATGTAAGGGTAGTATTGGTCCCTTCTTTACACGTTTGATTGTGAGGATAATATTAAAGCATTTTATATAGTGCTTAAAGCAAAGTAACAATTACCAATTAGAATTAACTTTCTCCTGCACTATAACCCCAAATTAGTCAGATTTTAAGAGGGTTAGAAGTCAGACAATAGGTCAGCCCTGAAAATTTGGAAATGAAATCAACAGTCAGTTAGAAGTTCCTGTATGGAACAAGATTTTGGTGAATACTTGTTATGTGCTAAGAACATGTATGTGTTGGAGATAAAGGGATGAACCAATTCTTTTTTTTTATTTTAAAGAAAATAGGACAAAACAAAACAGAACAGAATGAAAAAAGCAAAAGAAAACAGTATAGAGTCAAACATAATATAGCATTTCAAAGGAGAACACAAATCTTGGAAACAACCAATTCTTGAACTCCTGCTTGTGGAGAGATGCCATAAAATTGAGAAATGTAAATTCCAGGTTAAGGATTATAAAAAATTGGAATTCTGAAGTCAGTTGTCTTGGGAGTAGTCCCCTGTGGTTTCTTGATGGATGGGCTGGGACCAGGTTTAAAGATAGAGGGGTTCCCCTGGCACCTTTGCCAGTAACTCAGAGAGAGCACTGAGGCTGGAGTGTGAATAATCCAAAGTCAGGATGGTGCCTCCAAGGTCCCCATGCCTACAGCCATGTGTGCAAGGGTTTGGTGACCTGTCAGCACCAGCACTGTTTCTGTCTAAAAGAGATTCAGTCTCAACTCAGAAAGTCGAGTCACCCTACCAAATTAAAATAATTCCTGACAATGATAATACTGGCAGTGATATCTTATGTTTGTGTGACCCTTCATGTCTTCAAATGATGTCCACTTGCATCTCTGTCACTAGAGGTGTTCAGAGCCCACTGAAACAGCCCAAAGAACATTCATTATACACAACACATGTTGTAATGGAGCACACAATATTGTTATAGAGAACCCTTTCCCCTTCTTGTTGTGATTCAGGAAGGTTTATAATTATAATCCCATGGAGAAGTTATTGCAATTGTAATCAGTTAATTCCAATCCAACCCATGGTGAGAAGAAAAACACTGAGACATATATACAGTTGTGTGGAGCCAAGGGGTCCTAAGTCCAGCCAAGATGGTGGCTCACCGGAACAAGGGCACTCGACCCAGTGCCCTTCCCAGGTTTTATTGATCCTCCATGAGGGGAGTGGCTTGAGAATGAGTGGCAGAAAATACGTGACAGCCATGACTTCCATGAGCTGGGTAGGTAGGAGGTCTGAGATCACCTCTGCGATATGTAGAGGGCAAGAAATGCAGAGGGAGAGCAATCTGCATAATGATCTAACAATTTGGGGTTGGTGCTTCAGTTCTGATGTACAGTCTTTTAGCCCTGGGAAGTCACAGCCTTTTCTCAAGGCTAGATCCCAACTGACAGTGTGGGGCATGGCTCTCCATCCTGCCCGGCTCAACCACGTATTTGGGGAGTCACTGGGTGGGGTAACACTGACCTGTCGCTTTGCCTTAGAGATTATACATCAGTGCCTCAGCCAGCCCAATTTGCATTGCTTAAAGCCAATGGAAGGTATAAAGAAATAACCTAGCCAGCTCTGTACATATCAGTACACGGAGATAAGGCCAAGTTTATCCAAAATGGAGATAGGTGCTCATCTTTTCAAGGACAGTCATCTCTGTGGTTTCCCACAATTGTCACAAAGCTAAGTCACCATATAAAGGTTGTTTTAGGACCTGTTGTACTTCCAGTTTGGATAAACTATAGGGAGACTTTTTAATGCCCTTCATTGGTTAACCATGATGTGTTGACTGTGATGACAATATCTGTGCTATCCCGCCAGTTCAAAGAAAGTGGCTGTGGAAAGATAGTCTTTCCTCGCTACCTCATTCTTATTCTTTTTTAAATTTTATTTTAAAGAGAATAAAACCAAGCAAAATAAAACAGAATAAAGCCAATCAAAACAAGACAGTGTAAGTGACACAGGATTTCAAAACAAGATAATAGGAAATCAACAGTGGTTACCATAATGCTTCTTGTTTTCAAAATAGCTGCCCATACCTTCAGACATAGTAAAATCAAACAAAACAGAATAGAATAGAACCAAAATAATAACATAAAAACAAAACAATGATTGCAATACAGGACTTCAAAACAAGATAATAGTGAATCCAAAATGGCTGCCATAATATGTCTTGTTATCTTTGAAACAGCTGCCCATGCCATCAGATATAATAAAATCAAACAAGATAAAACAGAATAAAACCCAACCAAACAAAACAATGAGAATGATACAGGATCTCAAAACAAAATAATAGGGAATTAACAATGGCTACCTTTTTCAGAAGGAGAAAATGGCCCTATATATGCTACATTGTGTATTGTTATCCTCTAAATAGATGATTAGACTACCAGCTTTAGGCCTGCAAAGTCAGTGAAACACTAAACACTATAAGCCTGAAGTTGTATTTTACCTCATTAGCTATCATCACAGCCTGTGTTTCTCTGGATCAGGTGGTTGCTTATGGCGGGAGGGGAATGTTGGCTCTTCTTGTCTCCCTGTCTGTGTGCTGGAAGGGGCTGGTACCTGGCTCTCCCTCAGTCAGTTCATGCATGGTGCTGACTCATGAGGTCTTAACTTCCTGTGGACTTCATGTTCTTGTCCCCCACAGTCTGCACATGGTGCTGACTCACAGGAGGTCTTAGCTTCCTGTCAACTTCTTATTCTCCTCACCCACAGTCTGCCTGCCTCATCTTTATTTTTGCATACTTATGTAAAGTCAAGTTGGATTCTTCAGCAAATGTTAGTACTTTTCTGTCTGAAAGCTAGTGCTTGTCTTTAGCTGGAGGTAAAAAATGTTCTTTCTATTCTCTTCCTTTTCTTCGTAGTCTCTCTTTTTTAATGTCAATTATGGTTATTGGTTTGGAAATAAAATTGCCTAAATTTGATCTTAGGCCAGGTATTTATTAGTTGGATGCATTCATTATATTATTTACTCTCTCTGTACCTGTTTTCCCTCATAAAAGTGCTTAATGAGAGTTTCTACTTGATGGGGTTGTTATGATAAGTAAAAGAGCTAATACTTATATGGGTGCCCTTCATAGGTCTGTGTGTATGCATGCATATGCACAAATATGTAAGTGGCATATGTAAAACTAGAGACATCTTGATTCTGAGTACTAGCACCATTTTTAATTCTAAACTGAACTTGTAATATTAATGAGAACAGCCCCCAGTCCTATACACTGTCTTTTTCTAAGACCCTGAATCTGCTTTTCAACTATGCCCACAGTACTCATAGACCAGAATGGGAAGATTTCCACACATAATTTTGGACTCCTCTGACCTCGTCATGCCATATGTTCATAGAAAAGAAACCCATAATCAGCTAATGTAGCCTACATTAGGATAACATGGCTGAACTCTTAATGTTGATAAAAATGTACTACATTATCCTGGATAATTTTGTTTGAGAGTCAGATTGGGTATAGCATAGCATTTACCTTTGGCTTAATGCTTGCATTCATAAACTGAGATGGTAACAAGAAACAGATTTGCCATGATGATAAATGAAGTTCTCTTTATATGACACCTGTCAACATGCAATGGAGTAAGTACTTAATAATAACAGTGCTAACTATTAATATTATTATTCAAACAATCTTTTCCATGTAGGTGTCTCTATTTGTGTCTTTCCATATATGCTAGTATATCTGTTCTCCAGAGAAATGAAATCTGTAAAATACATATAATTGTAAGAAAGGATTTCTTCAATGGGCTCACAAAATCAGAGGCTGAATAGACCACTTGCAAGCTGGGGAGAAATCGGTAGCTACCAAGTTCACTGTGCTGGAAGCCTTAGAACAAGAGAGAGGATGGAGATGCAACCCCAGTCCAGAACCAAAGGCCTGAAAACTCCTGTGGTGCAAGGGCCTGAAAATGTCACTGTTGCAAGCCTACTTTCAAAGGCTGAGAACTTGGAGCTGATACCACAGATGAAAGAGCAGAAAAATGAATTTGCTCAGAAAGAGTCAAGTATAGACAAAAGTGAGTGAACACCTTCTGCTTTCATTGTTGTTGCATCTGGGCCCCCAGCCTATTGGGTAGGCAGGTCATCCTCACTTGGTTCACTGACGTACATACCAGTCTTCTCCAGAAACACCCTCACACACAGACCTTGAAGTGTCCTTTACTAATTTTCTTGTCATTCCTCAACCCAGTTAAATTGACAGCCATCACTAATCACACACTGCCCTTAATTGTTGAGTTGTGGTACTTACTAACTGCTCTCACAGTGGGGAGCATGTGTGTATTCAGATATGAAGAAGGTAAGATGAGTTTAGAAAGAAGTGCCATTTAGACTCTAGAGCAGAGAGAGCTGTGGGTGTTTGGTTGAGGAATTCCCCACAACTGGATTCCACACACATTCTAAACTGTCCATTTCGGGGCTGAGGATTTGGCTCAGTGGCCTAAGTGCCTGCCTGGCAAGCGCAAGGTCATGAGTTCAATCCCTGGTGCCACAAAAAAATAAATAAATAAATAAATAAATAAAATAAAAATAAAAAAATAAACTGTCCATTTCATCTTTTTCACAGTGAAATGAGGAAAATCGGAGCTCCATCATAGAGTTCATTTTCCAAGGATTTCCCTGTGACCCAAGAATGCAGATGCTCCTCTGTGACCTCTTCTCCCTCCTCCCTTCTCCCCACATTAACCCTGCTGGAAAACAGGGCCAATATGAACAGCAGACTGCACACTCCAATGTATGTTCTCCTCTTACTCCTGACCATTGTGGACATCATTTATGATACAACACTGTGCCTAGATACTGGTGAATGTGCTGAGCCTAGGCAAGCCCCTGATTGATGGGCTTAACCACAGATTTTGTCCATAGATGACAGTCTTTAATCAATAAAAGTCCATTTCCCCTAAGCCTGAGCAGGCAATTAGGTGCATTGATTCTGTGTAAGAGCAAGAATAATTGAGAGGAAACAAGCAGATGTGGGGTGAAAATGGACAGAGGTGTCAGTGGGCTCTGAGGTCTCCTCCTGTGGCTGACCATTTTTAAATTTAGCATTGCTGGGACTACATGCATTCATGCTCATGGTTCTGCTATCACTGAATGCACCCTTTTAACTCCTAGGTGTCTATTTTAAGCTATTGGAAGTTATAACAATGTGTAAAATGAATTTTTCCCATAGCAATTGTCAACTTTTAATATGTAGTTAAGTGAAAAACAAGCAACCTATGTTTGATAAAATTAAAAATAATGAATCCTGCAAAACCCAAATGTTTTGTGGGGTGGAAAATTAAATGCTTTACAAATTTGTATCATTCAGTCTCAGATAGAGACAAGTGAACTTAGGCAGTATTTATAGAGAACCCTTTCCAGTCCTCGTTGCGATTTAGGAAGGTTTATAATTACAATCCCATGGAGAAGTTATTGGAATTCCAACCAGTTAATTCCAATCTACCACTTCCAGTGCAACCCACGGCGAGAAGAAAAACACTGAGACATATATGCAGTCGTGGGGAGCCAAGGGGTCCTAGGTCCAGCCAAGATGGTGGCTCACTGGAACAAAAGGCCTTGACCCAGAGCCCTTCCCAGGTTTTATTGATCCTCCATGAGGGGCATGGGTTGGGAATGAGTGGTGGGAAATATGTGACTACCATGATTACCATGAGCTGGGTTAGGTAGGTCTGAGATTATCTCCATGATATGTAGAGGGCAAGAAATGCAGTGGGAGCACAATCTACATAAGAATTAAAGCCAGTTGAAGGGATAAAGAGATAACCTAGCCAGCTCAGTACGTATCAATACATGGAGATAAGGCTGAGTTTATCCAAAATGGAGATAGTTGCTCATCTTTTCAAGGATGGTCATCTCTGGTTTCCCACAGTATTCATTACCCAAGATTACAGAACACTGAGGCTGATGATTCAAGTGTCATACCAAATGGGAATAACTTTTTTGGTACAGCACCCTGTTTTGACATTATGTCCCTCAGGCTATAGATCAGGGAGTTCAACGTGGGATCTAAAAGACTGTAAAACAGGGATGGCGGGACTGTGGGGGCCATCCCCATGACATAGTACTACCAAAGAAAAGCCTGACCATGCAGAGGTGGGAGGAGCAGTTGGAGAAGGCCTTTCTGTGGCTCTCCTCTGACTGCATACTCAGGATGGCAACCAGAATGCATGAGGAAGAAACCAGCCAGATGCAGAGGGACCTCATGAAAACAAGCACATAGGCTGCAAAGAGGATGACGTGGTTGAGCCTGGCGTGAGCACAAGCCAGTTTGAAGGTAGATAGGATTTCACAGAAGAAGTAGTTGATTTAATGAACTCCACAGAAAGCTGAGAACCACATGAACCTGGACCAGGAAGTGATAGCCAGGATGATCCAGAATATCCAGTTCATGATGTTAGAACATTGGAGAAGGTGGCTTGTGGCCATATAGGGATCTTTGGACATCCACACCAAGAGGAGGCATTCTGGGTGTGTAAATGTCAATAAAAGAAAGGTCTGAGATAGCCAGCAAAGGAGATGTGCTTGCCTGGGCTCAGCATGTTCACCAGTATCTAGGTACAGTGTTGCATCATAGATGATGTTCACCATGGCCAGGAATGAGAGGAGGAAGTACATTGGAGTGTGCAGTCTGCGGTCCAGATTGACCCTGTTTTCCAGCAGGGTGAATGTGTAGAAAGGAGAAGAGGCCACAGAGGAACATCTGCATTCTTGGGTCGGGGGGAACCCTTGGAAGATGAACTCTGTGATGGAGCTCCGATTTCCCTCATTTCACTGTGAAAAAGGTGAAATAGAATAGGACTTTTCAGAAGCATCTAAATATTATTCTATATTATTTTGTGAATTTAGTCATTTCTAAAAGGCAAAGTTTAAAATGAGTGACTGTCTTAGTTACTTTTTTATTTGCTGAGAAAAAATATCCAACACTAACAAGTTAAGGGAGGAAAGGTTTATTTAACTCACAGTTTGTAGAGGTTTCTGTCCATAATCAGATGGCTATAAGGGAGGGTGAATGGTAGATGGGCATCAAAGAGACAAACAGTTCATGAAGCAAGACAGTAGCAAAATAAGCAAGCAGAGGACAAGACAACCCTTTTCTGTTCCTTATACTGTATACAGGGTACCAGGATTAGAATGGTGCCAAGTCAATCAGTGAACTGAATTATTAATACCCACTCTTAATTCTAGCACCCTTAATCCTAGCATTACAGTGTGAATCAATCACACACTCTAGATTCAGGCACCTCTGAAAAAAAAATCCACCCATGACTATATGAAGGTTTGGGGGCCATCTAAATATAAGCCTTAACATTCTGCCTCTGGCCCCCCAAAGACTCATCCACATCCCTTTATGCAAAAGGTATTTAGTTCATCTCTAAGAGTTGCCAAAGTCCTAACAGCATTGCAAAAAGTTCAAGTCCCAAGTCTCCTCTGAGATTTAAGGCAAACTCTTAGCTGTGAGCCCTGGTACAAATGAAAAGAAAGTTAAACACTTCCAATATAAAATGGGACAAGACACACATTACCATTCTAAAAGGTACAAGTAGGGAAATACGAAAGAATAATATCAAAGCAAGTCCAAAATTCAACAGGGCAAACATTAAGTCCTGTAGTTCCATATGATTCATCCAAGGCAATCTGTGGCAAGATGTAAACTCCAAGGGGCTTGGGTGGCTCCACCCCTATGGCACTACCAGTGTTGGTAGCTCCCATGGCTTCTCTCATGGGCTGGCTCTGCTTCCTCCTTGCAGTGTTCCTCAGATGATTCATGTTCCTGGGAACTGCAAAGTTCTGGGTCTCCACTGAACCTTTGGCTTTACACTCATAGCTTCACACACTGCCCTCTCAGGGGCCCACTGCCTGGCCTATCAGATAGTCTTCTGAACTCGGGGTAGAAGCCTTCCTATTCTGAAACTCTTGCATTCTAAAACCAGCACATGTATGATGCCAAGGTCTGCTGCCAGTTGGAGCAGTAGCCTGTCTTCCTTCTTCCTTGGTTGTAGGTGTAGAGGGCCTATGAACAAAATACCCAAGGGACAAATTCCCTAGGTGCTGCCATTTTGAAACATGGTGTTCTGGGGCTATCTTCCAAAGATATGTCTTTCACTTTTGCAATTTTGAGGCTGCAAAGCTGGAGTCCAGCTTGTTCTTGTGATAACCTCAGGCTAGCTTTTTATTCTCCTGTTCCTTCTCAGCAAACAGAATTTTCTCTTTCCTGTCTTTGCAGCCCATAGCTTTACTGGTGCTTCCTTTCTGGTCAAACTCACAGCACTTAAAAATCATTCTTCTTGGATTTTTGCTCTTGATTATCAATATAGGCCTGGGTAAAAGCTCCCAATGATACCCATACCATTGTCTTTACATTAGACTGTTTTGAAATTTCTTCTGCAAGATTAATTGGTCTGCCACCCTTAGTCTCAGGCAAAAATCTTTGGACATGAGCAAAATGCAGACAAAGTTTCTGCCAAGTCATAACACACATTGTCTGGAGTTCAGTAACCAATGCAGTCCTTCCCAGCAGAAACCTCCTGAGCCTGATCTTCACTGGCATCATTTCTGTCAGCATTCTGGTCTGAGCTCTAACCAGAATCTCCCATCAAGTACTGTCTATAGAGTTCCAGCTTGATTTTTTTCAGCTGACCTCCCCAAACCTTTCCTAACTTCCCTTTCCCACAAGCCAGCTCCAAAGGCTCCCAAACCACATGATCAGGTATAGCCAAAGCAACAACCCCACTTCTCTAATACTATATTGTGTCTTAGATACTTTTCTCTTGTTGCTGAGGCAAAATACCCACCCTAAGAGAGGAAAGGTTTATTTGTCTCATAGTTTGTAGAGGTTTCAGTCCATAGTTGGCTGACTCCAAGGCAGGGGGCATAGCAGAGAGGCATCATGGAGGAGAAACAGTTCATAGAGGGCAGAAGGTAGAAGCAAGCAAGAGAACTTCACAGCATTTTTTTTTTGCTCCTTTTATAATCTATGTAGGCTAATGGGATTAGGATGATGCCAAACCAGTCAGTGAACTGATTTACTAATCACCCACCCTTCATCTTAACACCCTTGAGCCTAGAACTGCACTATAAATCAACCTCATACTCTAGAGTCAGCCACCTCTGAAAAAGCCCCACTTGCAACTGTAGAAGTTTTGAGGGGACATCTGGACACAAGCCATAACAGTGATATTTTAACATGAAGTTGAATACTACTTTTAAACATCCTGTTTTATAGAAGAGATGAAGTCACCAATGGCAGAGTACCAAAAGCCCTTGACACTTGAGAAGAAGGAAGGTCAAAGTAGAGTAAAAAATAAAATAACCATGCAATGAAGATTGTTTTCAGACTACATATGTTAAAACCACTAAGAACATTCTTAAAGTTTAGAAATAATCAGTAATGGGAAGACTCTAAGTAGGAGAATTAGAGTAATCCCAGTGAAAAAGGAAATTCCAATTTCTCAATACAAATGTTAACTGGGTTGCTTCAAATCTTGGAAATCAAACTTAACTCTCTAGAGCAGTTTACGTGATAACAGCAGGAGCAAAAAGATAAAAAGCGATGTATGTGACAATGTGTTATATAGGTTCCTAGCAGAGAATCAATAGAAGTGCTACAAATGAGCTCTAGTGACCATGTTATTTTATAGTGAGTAATACATACAAACCAACTGGCCATTGGGAATTAATCTATGGATTGATTCAAAGTTACTGACTTTACCAAAATATTTGTTTTGAATAACAATGCATACAATTTGTAGGAATTGGATTTTTGAGATTTTCTGCTGTTCATGTATTGTGAGTTTAGATTTTGAATGCATTGTTTTTAATAAGCAAGGGGTCAGGGATTCAGGCTTTTGATTTGAACATGGTTGTGAGTGTGTATAGATATGTGTGAAAACTTTTCAAGGCATAGTTCTCCAGGGGCTGTTTGTCACTCATCCTTTCTCCTGTATTGGCAAATCCATTCACTAACAGAAGTAGGAAAAGCCATCCCTAAAATGACAGTTTATTGGAGGACCCCCTACTTGCCATGCTTCACATTTGTATCTCACAAAACTCAAAAAGGGAATAAACAACGATTCATACAAAACACTAATCAACTCTGCCTTACTTTATTTTTTTAAGGAAAAGCACCTGAGTAGATAAAACCTACACTCAACTGAATCACACTCATAAATCAGTATATTAGACCAGGCATGGTGACACATGCCTTAATTCCAGTACTCAGGAGGCTGAGGCATGAGGATCACTGTGAGTTTCAAGGCCAGCCTGGGCTACAAAGTGAGTTCAAAGCCATTCTGAGCTGCATAGCAAAATCTTGTCTCAAAAAGACAAGCAAAGAAAAAAAAAAATCAGTGCATTGACAGTAAGCAAATCAGTCACTGAATTTCATACTGAAGCATAACGACATTGAAGCACTTTGGAGAAAAAAGCCTTGAAACCATACCTGCTGCAGGAGTAACAACAGAGGCATTTGGGCATTTGTGGTTGTTTTAGAAATGCTTTAGTTTTTTCAAGTTTTTAATTTTAATTAGTACATGTTTGCAGTACGTGATTTCCTTCATCATGGGAGTCAGTACATGCTTATAACACATCTTAATGCTTTTAACCTCCCTCCCCCTTCCATCTTTTCGTACTTTTCCCATTTTCAAAAGATCTTTAGTAATATAAAATTTTATAAGTACTCACAGATGGCTAATTTGAAGATTTTAGCAAAGAGATAATTCAGTTAGCTTGTCATTTCACAGATTACAATAGCAATAAATTGTTAGACAAGTGATTGGTATTTCTGTAAGTTGGCAACATGCCAAATAACACTTAGGTTTCTGTGTTTAAATCCTGGGTAATATTTCCTCAAATATATTATGCATAAATCCTGCATTTTTGCTGGTGTAAAATCTTTTGTCAGTGCCATTGCTAGGCAAAAGTATTGTGAAGCTGAGCTATGGAACCTGTGTCTTTTGCCTTTAAACAAAACATTTCTCCAGGGTTAATGAAGGGAAGCATACTGCTTTGGATCAGACCCTGGCCAACCATTGTTAATGTCAATGGAGAAATCAATGAGATGCTTTCCAGAGAACTTGAAAAGGAGAAATAACACTGCCTGGTGAGACATAAAGCAGATAAAAGCCATTGACAATGGTTAAGAACTGGAGGAGGAAGACGAAACTAAGCCTGTAACTGGATGTTCTATGTGCAGCCGATGTCCTCTGAGTGTGCTTTGATGTCATCTCATGGGTCAGGTGAGGACCATGTGACTGTAACTCACTGACCTCAGATGTAATGGATTCCCCAAATCCTCGGACAGGCTGGGGACTAGAGAATCTGTGAGGCAGTCTCACAGGCAATCTTCACACAATCGAGGGAAGGTGGGTCTCCTGCAGTGAGAGTGCTGTCCTTTGGGTAGGATGTAGCTAGGGCCCAGGTGGCTTAAGTGGTCATCAATGAATAACCTTAGGCAGAAGATCTGCAACTATTCCCCTGTGCTGTGATTCCATACTTACAAACCAATTCTTTGCTATTAATTTGCCTTCTTGTGTATGTATTTTGATAAAGATGGAATGTGCAGATCAGCAAAGTGCTTGGCTGATTTTGCAGGTGTATTGTTTAATGTAAGTTAATTCCACTCAGCTGTATTCATTCTTTTTAAAGTTTGGATAATATGATGCAGCTGAGAAATATTTGTATGCTAAACCATGTTTCCAAAGTTGGTTTTACAAAGTAAGGTTTGGGTCCTGGGCTGAAATCACCTCACTTCAGAGCAGGACAGTGGATGCTATCATGAACATCTCATTGGAACCCTGAAGGACATCTCCACGGGGCCCTACTTCAGGGGTAGCAAAGTATTGTTTCCTCATAAGTGAGTGATAATTTATGGGATCAGCAAGACACAGTGAATTTTCATGAATGTTTTAAATTCAGAACATGTGGCCAGAGTTTGTTTTTCTTCTTAGGATTCTATAAAAATTATTGTACTAGGACAAACTTCTAAATTTAGTTGGTGTCTTGGTTACTTTTCTTTCATTGCTGAGACAAAATAGCCAACAATCAAAATTAGGGAAGGAAAGGTTTATTTCTTACAGTTTGGAAGTTTCAGTTCATATCCAGCTGGCTCCAAAGCAGGGTGATGTGGCTGAGGGGGCAGCTGTTCATGGAAGCTCACAAGCCACAAGAGCAAAACAGGGCAGAAGAGCAGCAAAAGAGACCAAAAACATTTCTTCTTCCCTCCTTTATATAGTATGCAGGCTCCACCTCTGGATGGGTGCAGCACTCACAC
>RJWT010010011.1:0-24615 GCA_004365215.1 Cuniculus paca | reverse complement strand
GGTGGCGGGCATGCAGAAAACACAGATCTTCAAATGTCAGGGACAAGTGAGGCAGTTCTGTGCAGCACAGCTAAAGAAAGCATTTCATTTTTCCCCTTGAAAGATGCAATTTGTCTAATTTATCTGAAATACAAGCCCCCGAGATCATCTGAACAAGTTTCACACAATGTATTCCACAAACTTCAAAAGTAAGAAATAAATATGATGTGACTTACCCTGACCTCCTTTCCAATAGCTTCTGCCTTCATTCACTCATTTCTAAAGAAAGAGAAAGCAAGAAGGACTCATTGTTCATGTACCTACCAGTTATACAATTTAATCCAGAATGAAATTCAAATTAGCTACTGAATGGCAGTTTTTTCTTCCTTTTTTTCTTCCTTCCTTCCTTCCTTCTTTACTGCTTGCTTGCTTTTTTGCTTTCTTTCATTTTTGACAAGTTATTGTAAACGTTGGTAATGTTTGCTATCATTAACCAATACTTTACAAATTGTAGACTGAAGTAGATCAGGACATAGCCATTCAGGAAACCTAGACAGATCCTCTTTTCCTCAGAATCCATCTGTCTAGATTTTGAGTTAAATGTAGTATTTGGATCTATATTACATTTTGGTGTTTAAAAATTGTTTAACTGCATTTAAAAAAAGAGAATACATGAACTAACTTTCTCTTTTCTGTTATTTACTTAGGTCAATCCTCATACCTACATTTATTCTTATTTTTTTAATTATCTCATCTCTAAATGTGTCTTTCTTAAGTTAGAAGGAACCATCAGGTAGCAAAATTCAGTATGAATGGTGTAAAATGAATAGTAAGGATTTCATGCAATAGACACGTATCCTTGTTTTGCAAAATAAAAGGAAGGAGAGCATGAGTATAAAGGAGAAAGAGCTGAGCCTGGATGTTAAAAGGAATGAGCTTAAGCATGGAAATTGGATTCTATTTTTTTGGACACTTTCAAATAAAAATTTTTGATACCTAGTGCAATTTCCTACAAAACTTAGAAATAAGGAAAGACTGCAGTTTGTTAACTGGAAACTCGCCCCTCATCTAATTGCAATTTTATTTAAGTCAAAGTTGAGCACCCTCATGAGGCCTCATTGCTGTACGCATAACAAGTTGGTGCTGGCAAAGTTACCTAGCTCTTTAGCCACTGGGCAAAACAGACACTAAAACAGCAGCACAGTAAGAAGTTGGCACCAACACTTGTTTCTATCATATGCAGTCAGGGAGTAACAATGAAAGCTATACAACAACTATAGTTAAGACAAAACTGCATGAATATGAAATACTTGATTAGGAGGCTATTAGACTTTTCATTCATAGCAGCTTGTTACCAGAGTGATACGAACAATCTTCAGTAATTAGAGATGTCATTTCATGCCCACACCCTTGGTGATAGGAGAATTCGTCACCCTTTTCTTGGGAATTACAGTTTTCTAATTTATTTTGATAAGGAGGGTGAATAGCGTAGTCACCTTTCCACCCTACATGACACAAGTAGTCTGTCTTGAAAACAGCTTTTCAGGAAGCAAGCATCCCCTCCACGCTCTCATGGTCATGTGGTTCATTTTTCATATCCTTTACAGTCCTGGTCAGTGTTCTTTTAAGGGGGTCTGGTTCTGAACTTTCAGAAGGGATATGTTGTTCTACGTTATCACCAGAAGCTCTATACATCAAGGACAAAAACATCAAGTGATAAAGGTTCAAACGGATTTCTAATCTTTACAGTCTTTCAGTAGTTACGTTTTTTAGAAAAAGGCATAATTTATTTCTGATGAAACCGAATTGCTCAGCTCTGTGCTAATAGGATCCTCAGGGCAAAACGGGTAAAGAAAGAGTCATCATAAAAAAGCAGGAAACTTTGTGATTTTTTTCAAATTTAAACTGGCAACAATAATTTAATAATCATGTTTATAATGATTATTGCCCATTTGTGACAAATTGCTTGCATTTAATAAATGGAACAATGAACTGGAGTGAACCAGAGTTTAAAAAATGTCTCATAATACTGTTTTAA
Organism: Cuniculus paca; assembly: GCA_004365215.1. NCBI lineage: Eukaryota > Metazoa > Chordata > Mammalia > Rodentia > Cuniculidae > Cuniculus > Cuniculus paca. The sequence goes on along the minus strand of RJWT010010011.1, from coordinate 22,598 downwards.
ATAACTTTGGGGCCCATTCATGCCCATTTTGATAAGGAAGCGATCAAGTTGTTTGTAGGTATCAGGCTCAGTGAAATTCTTTTATCTATTATATTTATGTTTTTTTTTTTCTTTCTAAACTGAAGTTGACTGGTTGTCAAATGTTTTCCACCAAAAACAGTGAAGACCTTTCCATGTCAGCTACAGAATGGTAGTAAAAGATCCATCTGGTACAAACAAGTTTTGAGCCCAGTCTTGAAGATTTATTTTCTAATCATTGATATAATCAAAAGAATGCTTAATATCTTTAACTGTCATTCCGGGGGCGAGGAGGCATAAAGCAGTATTCTGCTAGGGATAAATCACTAGGGCACTGGAGGTCCATCTGCCCAATTATCCAGCAATAGAGATGGCTTTACTAAGGATAATATTAAAATTGTTTTGGATTCTTCAGTATTACTGCATTCACGTTATCCTCTCTTGAAAATAATGAAAGGAAAGACACAATAACAGAGCGTTAAAGTAGATGACATGGAGCAAGGGCTCCAGGCAAGCTTCGTGTTCCCTCCTGTGAAAAGCATCACCATTTTTTATCACTCATTAAAATTTAATTTTTTATAGCATCTTTAAAAGGTCATTTTTTAAATGGGATATTGTAGACAATATTACTGACTGGTTAACTACTGCTAAAAAAACACAAATCTTCATAGATTTATTGTTTTGAAGCTATTATTATGGAAGCACCTTTAAAAAACAACGAATTATTTCCCTCTTAGAGAGCAAGACTGTTCTGCTTTCTAAGTAATTTAATTTGCACAATATTTTCAGTTGATTTTTGCTCTAGAAGCACCTTGAAAACATAATTAGAAATGGAAAATCATTAGCATACAAAGGTTTTAATCCTATAGCTTAACTATGACAAGTTTAAACCAAGACCAAGACAGTTAAAAACAAACAACACTAGAATAAAAAGTGAAAAAGTTTAACTCAACATCTTTTCTTTACAGTACTGCAATCAAAATCTATTTTCCTTGCACTGAATCTTATTATAGGCCATGATTGGCCTGATTTCTGATCTAAAGTGGTTTCATGTTGCAGTACAATTTTAATAAATATTAATGCTTATGATAGTGATATAAAATAAGCTCTGCATGTTCCAAAAGGAACGAAAATTTTACCACCAAAATGTCCAATTACTTTATATACATTTTATAACTTAATCCTGTAAGAACACATTGAGATACAAACTGTACCACTTTGGAATCAAGAAAACTGATATTCAGGAAAGATAAGTGACAAATGTTAAAATCATAGAAGGAGATGAAAGTTTAATGCCAGTTAAAGTACTAATGTAGATCTCCATAACTCCAAAGGCATTTCCACAATCAAGAATATCTCCTTTAGAAAACTGTGCCTATCTGTAGTACAACAGGGGTCAGCAACTTTTTCCTTTAAGAGAAAGACTTTTCTCTCTACAGGGCATATAATCTCTGTGTTAATAACTCAGTTTTGTCTGTACAACACAAAAGCAGCCAAACATGAAACGTAAGCAACAGATGAGCAGTGTTTCAATAAAACTTTACTTATAAAAATTGGAATCAGGGGCCAGACTTAGCCAAAAGGCCAGTTTTCCCCATAGTAATGCACAAGGTATGTAAGGTATGAACTTTATGCATATAACTTTGTATAATGAAGTGCCTAAAAAAGGTAGGATCAATTAATAAGGGCGTTAAAAATAATATTAGTGTGCTGTATAGAGATTCTTTCTAAAAAACGTAGTAGCTAATATTTATATGGAGTTTATTAGGTGTTTGTCACTTTGGCATGGAAAAATTCATTTACATTTCACAATTTTCCTGCTCCTTGCTATTTTTATTCATTTTAGGAGATAAGGGAATTGAGGAATATATAATTAATTCATCAATATAACCCAGCTACTAAGTGGGGCATCCAGGATTTAAACTATAAAACTGTGTCATACACACAAGGAGTTCAATAATTAATTCAATTAATGATTGAATGAATCAATATGAAAAGGAGGAAGGGAAGAAAGATTTTTTAAAAAAAGAATCAAAGAAAAATCGGACATAGAGCTTTTTCAAACGGGGAGAGGATCAAGAGTTAGAGGATGCAGGGAGGGATGGGCAAGGAAGGGAAGAAAAAAGAATTAAGATGTGTTATGTACACGTACATGACAAATGTAATCTTTATGCATGGCAAAGATGTGCAAATAAAAATACATAACTAATATGAAACATCAGCCCTAAATAATTTTAAAAAGCATTTATATCTTGTTTATTCATGGAATATCTTCCAAACCATCTAGGTTTACATAATCCGAAGCAATTTTTAAAAAAGACAAACGGAGGAAATACTAATTTACTATTGAGTATATATGTATACATTTGAGTTAATCAAACTATTTGTCTTATTTTTATTGACATTGGTTTTTAGATGAGTAGGTGGGAAGTTCCATATTTAACTGGCAAGTGTAATTTGTCATAAAAATGTAGAAAGGGAAAGATGAAAGAAAGGAGAGAAGTAGAAAATGGAGATTTGAATTAAGGAAATCTGAGAAGAGAATTAAAACCAAGAACTTTTGCTCAACAAGTATTTAGTAAATATTTAATATCTGTTAGGCACTGAGCTGTGTTCTGTTATCCACTAATTTAAAGAAAGTAAAGCAATCATGACTAGTTCATCTATAAGGCTGACAACATACAAGGAGACAATATAAAATAAACATAAAACTAGGATTACAAGTAGTGGTAAGTGCCACAAATAAGTAGGTAAGTCTCCTGTAAGTGTACATGAGGACTTAATTTAGATTGAGGATCTGGGAAAGTCTCCTTGAATAAAGCATATTTAAATTGAGAGTTACAGAAGATAGAAATTATCTGAATAATGACTAGGAGTAATACCAGTTTAGGCAGATGACAACAGCAGGAACGATGGTTCATAAACAGGAAAGAATTTGAAGGATTTAAAGAAAAGTTGTGACGATATATTCCCTGAATTGGGATAAGAATGGCAGAGAATCACAACTAGTTAGGCTATTTTAGCAGGATTTGTTAATTATATTAAGAATTTGAGAGGTTGTTTTCTTTTCCAGATTTTCTTGTGAGTTTTATGAGAAACAAAAGCTTTTGAGCAAAGGAAAGAAATACATTATTTACATTGCCGAAAAAGGCTGGCAGAATCTGAGAATAATTCACAGAGTACCTAAGAAGGAAGCATGTGGGGAGATAGGTTAGGAGCTTGTTATAGTAGTCTGGAAGACAGATGATCCTGAGGAAGACTAAGAAATTAATGGTGAGGATTGGGTGAATGGATAGTTTGGAGATGGAATGTTGGCAGACGTTTTTGGGCTAGATAGAGCAAATGAGAAAGATAAAACATTAAATATTAGCAGACTGAGAATGGGAATTCAGGCATAAAATGTTGTACATTTTGTGTTTCAGATACACTCAAGGTATTCAAGGAGAGACGTCATGGAAGCAGTGGATCCATAAACCTTATAAATCTTTCATAAATCTCAAAAGAGATTGTAAATGAGTGATAGCAAATGTGCAAATTGTTTGAATGATGTTAAAGCATGGGTGTGAATGATCACTGAGGGAAAAACTGCAAAAAGAAAAAGCTTCAGTATTTTGGTGTATGGGAGAAGAGTAAATTGGCAAAGAAACTGAGAAAGAGTGGTTAGAAAAGAAAAAAGAAAGTCAGGAAAGTGAACTATCATAGAAACTCAAAATAAGTGGTTTTTAAGGAGATACGGAATCAGCTAAGGTAGCACATACCTACATCCTGCAAGCACTCTGAGAGGCGGGGGCAGGAGGATCACACGTTGGAGCCAAGCCTGGACAACGTAGTGATTCAACAATCTCCCACCTCCAAAGAAAAAAGAGCCAGGAAGTAACTAGTTCGAAGGTCCTAAGTTTCATGTCCAATACCACAAAAAGGAGGCATCGCTAACTGTGAAAAATGTGAGAAGTGAAACAGGATGAAAACTGACAAGTGTCCTTTAATTTTCAACGTGGAGATGATCAGTATCCTTAACCAGAACTATTTTCGGAGACATGAGTGTCAAAATTGTGTGGTAAGATAACATGATGTAAGGGGATAATTGGATGTAGACGGCACTTTTTTAAAACTTCAGGATGAACTAAAGTAGGTGGTGGAATAATTTGCAAAAGGATAAAAAGGCAAGAATAGTGATTGTTTATGTTTAAATGTTGAGACTAGGTAAGAAAGGCAGGTAAGAATGGAAGAATAACAATTTCTCCATATGGATAAGAGGTAAAGTTGGATAACAGAAATAAAATCTAATATCTTATTACACAGTAGGATAACAATGGTTGACAAAAATGAAGTGAAAGTTGCAAAGTAGCTGGTAAGGAGTTTTTGAACGTTCAGAAGACAAAGTCATGATACACTTGAGATGATGGGCATGCCAATTACACTGAACTGATCATTGCACATCGTAGTTAAACGCCACACTCCACAAATACCTACACTTTGTGTCTTTAAAAAATAAACCTACAGAGGAAAAGAAAATGAAATACATGAAGACATAGGGTTAGCAGAGTAAGAAATAACAACACTGAAATTCAGTTGAAGTTGGTAAGGACAGCAAATAATCAATGGCTTTTATTCCAGAGATTGTCATGGGACACCTGAAAAGTTGGTCCCCTATAATAATTTAAGAGTACTATGGGTTTCACATTCTCACTTCCTCCTGGTATTTATGGGTGCAGTCAATTAAGCTTGGTGACATTACACGGCAGTAGCGTAACTATTGCATTTTCCATCCCATGGGTTCTGAGAGTACATAGAGTCATTTTCCAACTGTCAGGACAAAAGAGTTGGTCTCTGGATCGTGATTGCACTACTTTGAATGTTTACATGGAAACTCTTTCTATCCAGAGCATGAACCATTACAATGAACTCTATCACTGAGTGATACACAGCTTCCCTTCGCACTCCTAATGCATGCGTAGCTAATCTACTACACAAATCAGGGAAGCAATATTCCTTAGGAATTACTTCTTGAATTAAAATGGACTGTTAGGGACCAGGTCACTACTTCTGTCTACTCTCTCTTTTCATTTTGTTTTACTAACTCCTGCAATTTGCCTTTTATTCATTGGTTTATCTGACAAAAATTTATACAGCACTTAGTGTACGTTAGTGACTAGAAAATCAAACAAGCCAGTCATGTTCCAGTTTGCATTAAGTTTGTGTTCTAGAGAAAGAGACACACTTTGTATTTATTTTGTAACATTCTTTGAAATTTTCAGTCACTTGGAACTCACAGCAACCTTGAGAGGAAGGTGGAAAAATTTAATGGTGAAAAGCATAAAGGCATAGCACAGTAGTTCTCCAAGTGTTGTCTCTCAACCACAGCCAACTGAAATTTGTTAAAAATGCAAATTCTCTGACTCCATTCCAGACCTAATATATTGAGAAACGCAGGATAGAGACCAACAATCTGTGTACCAAAACCTCTAGGTAATTTTGATGTATGCTTAAGTTTAACTATCTTGGGAATAAAAGAAAGATATAAGACTAAATTGAAAGACTCTGCATTGAGTAATGAAAACTTGGGAAAATTATTTAATTGTTCAGTCTCTGTTTTCTAAAAAGTTTTATCCTGCCTTTTCCCATAAATAAATCTACTCCAGAGGTCACAAACTCAAATATCCATGGGGGTCAAGTGGCCAACACCAATGAATGATCTGTCAGAAAAAGGGCAAGGATACCCACTCTAACTATTTTTATTAAATATAGTTCTTGAAAGTCTAGCAAGAGCCACTAGGCAGGAGAAAAAAAAAGGAAGATACAAGTAAGAAAGAATTTGAATTATCCTCATTTGAAAATGATATGATCCTTTATTTAGAAGACCCTAAAGACTCTACCAAATGACTTTTAGATCTGATTCATGAATTCAGCCATGTAGCAGGACTTAAAATCAACATTAAAAAAAATCAAAATTTTCATTATCCACTAACAATGAACTAATTGAAATCAGGAAAATAATTCCATTCACAATAGCTTCAAATAAATTCATTTTTAAAATCCTACAGGTTAATCTAATCAAAGAGATGAAAGACCTCTCTAAGGAGAATTTCAAAGCACTGAAGAAACTAAAGAAGATGCCAGAAGATGTTAAGACCTACCATATTCATGGATGCGTAGAATTAATATCATCGTAAAGATCATTACCAAAAATGATTTGCAAATTCAGTGTAGTCCTTGTCGAAATACCAATGACTTTCTTCACAAAACTAGCATAAACAATCTTAAAATTCTTATGAAAACACGAAAGATCCAGAATAGCTACACCAATCCTAAGCCAAAAGAACAAGTCTGGAGGCTTCACATTACCAGATTTGAAATTATAATACAAAGGCATAGTAACAAAAACATCATAGTACTGGCATAAAAACAGACCTGCAGAACAATGGAACAGTAAAAAGGACACAGAAAAACAAAAACAAAATAAACCAAATAACTCACCTAACGACATCCACCTGAATCTGGTCAAAAGTGCAAAAAAATCTAAATTGGAGGATAGATAGCCTCCCTAACAAACGATGCTGGGAAAAATGGGCATTTGTTAGTAAAAGACTGAAACTAGATTCCTGTCTCTCATTGGTACAGTAATGAATTCAAAATGGATCCAAGTGTAAAGTTATAAGAGCAGGATCTTTCAAACAGATAAAAGAAAGCAGAGGGGAAACACTTGAAGCCATAGACACAAACACTTCTGGAATAGAATGGCAACTGTATAGAAAATAATAGCAAGAACCAAGAATGAGACTAAATGAAATTAAAACGCTTTTGCACAGCAAGGGAAACAATTAACAGAGTGAAGAGACGGCCTAGAAAATGGAAAAAAAAAAAAAAAACCCAAAACTTTACTAGCCAGTCCCCCAACCAAGGATTAATATCTAGAATAAAAAGAACTGGATAAAATTTAACACCAAGCAAACAAAAAGCCCAATCAATAAATGGGCAAATGAATCAGACACTTCTCAAAAGAAGAAGCACAAATGGTCAAAAATTATATTTTTAAAAAGTGTTTAACATTTTTAGGCATCAGGGAAATGCAAATTACATGGAGATTCTGTCTCGTGGCAGTCAGGATGGTTATCATCAAGAATACAAAAACAGTAAATGGTGGTGCGGATGTGAAAGAAAAGGAACACATTTTCATTGCTGGTGGGAATGTAAATTAGTACAGTCACTATGGAACTCAGTATGGAGGTTCCTCAAAACAATAAGTTACCATATGATTTAGCTATACCATTTCTTGAAAAGGATCAAAGTATGTTATGTGCATGTATGAATCTGCCAAAATGAAATACTGTTAATCTGTACAATCAATTAAAAAAAAAAAGAAAAAAAGAAAAACTCTTACACGTACCAGGGTCAAGCATAACAGAAAAGAGCTTAAGTGAGCTGGTATGCAACCCTAGTTACTGAGAGACAAGAGTTACAGGAACTGTAGCAAACTTGAACAATAAAACCAGAAGATGTTTCCAAGAAATCTGAATTTTGGTATGTGTATAATTTATTAGTTATGAGCAAACATTATAACCTAGAACAGTATGTGAATGCAAAATTCGAGACAAAGAGAGGAACAAAGGCAGAGATTGAGACTGAGAGATCTGTGAGTTTAAAGTGGCTGGGTGAACTCTGTTGGGGCTTTGATGTCCACTTAAGGAAAATCATACATCCCTGGGTCAGCCTAAGGCTAGGGTAAGAAGGGAATGATTAGCTGGTAGGGCAGAAGTAGTGGAGTTCCATGGTTAACTCCTGACATGATTGTCTTGATCAACATCATAGAGCTGACAATCAGCAGAATTACACATATTAGGCCATACGCGGTGGTGCATGCCTGTAATTACCCAGCACTTGGGTGGCTGAGGCAGGAGAATTGACATGAGTTCGACGCCTGTCTGGGCTACATAGTGAGTACAAAGGTAACCTAAACTATATAGCAAGACAATGTCTAAAAAAGAAAAAAAAAATTACACATATGACTGCCAGGTAAGAAAACCAATTGTGAGTCTCCCAAAATGGAATATATTTCAATTTTTGCTGCTCTGACATATTTCTGCAGGACTTCAAGTGTCAAAGGGACAGAATCCACCAACCTAGAAATGAAATTCTGGTTAAAACAGCAATCTCATTAGGTTCAACAAACCAAACAGTTGTCTATCAAAATGACAGAGAATAATTTAAAATGTTGGGCCCAATGTAATACATGTGGTATAGGAAGATAAGATAAAAACATGAGATGGAGGTCCTTGCTTGATGAAGAAGGCAAAATTCACTAGGAAAAATAGCACAATGAAACACTGAATAACTTTTTTCTTCCTGTTTAAGTATACTGCATAACTTTTCTCTTGGGTTTCAGAAGATACCGATTACCACCAAGTCAACAGAAGTATACAGATAGCTTTTAGCTCTTTTTAGAGCATATACCAAAACTATAGAAAAAATATATCTATAAATGTCTATTTATATTACATTAACAGGATCATAACAGCATATGACTGCATAGCATATGGAAAATAGTAAAAATGAAGAATTTTTAAAGAATGCCTCATTAAAGAAGACCTCATGCTTTTTAAGAGTACTGAGGAAACCCCCAATGATATTATTTCTGCAAAATATAGGAATAATTAGAAGAGAGGAGCTCAAAGCCTCCCAAAATGAAGCAATGAGAAAGAGATGGAAAATATTTTTTTGATCAGTATACATGGCATACATGTATTGAAATGTCACACTCTACACAATATGTACAATAAAATAATTTTAAGTACCTATTTAATAGCAAAAGTAAAATTATTCTTTTCCACTACCATTTGTTTAAATTATGTGATAACATGAGATTCAGTTCAAAGTCAAATTGGCAAATTTGCAAATGCTGTGTACTTAAAGGTATTTCAGAATGCTGTTACTTGTACTAATTGTAACGGTTTTACTTATCATGGCAAAATGACCTGAACCACATAAAAATGGTCGTATTGAAAAACTGTTTCTCTACTGACGTGAGAAAAAAATTCAAAAGATAATTCTGGCACAGGTGCTGTTTTATGCCGTTTGATTTAAATCTTAACTTTATTCAGGGAACTGAGAATGGAAGACAGTTTCCCAGTGAAAAAGAGTAACTGCCCGGGGCAGCATTTTAAACTAGTGAAGGGCTGCAGGTCACCCATCAGCAGACCACAGAGTGGAGTTTCCCAGCGCATTTGCCAAGAATCTCAGCTCTTGGCGTATCTTCCTTTTTAATAATATAAACTTTCCCCAATGTTTAATAGTTCAATTTATGATTTTGTTGTTTTACAATGCTATGAAAGAAATATGAATTTATTAGAAACTGAACTCAAATTTCTAATTTTGACTTTTTCTTGGACGTGTGGGCCACTCTCTCACCTATGCTAGGTAGTAGCAATGTGTCTGTCCCCACTCCCACTCAGCCAAAAGATCACGAGGGGAATCAATCGACACCATACTAGGTATAGTGCTACCAAGTTGCAATGGTCTGTAGTTAAGTGTTTTCTATGTATTTTAAATTTAGGATGTTTTCCATTTACAATGGGTTTAATGAGACATAATCTTTTAAATTGACGACTGTCTTTCGCTGGCAGATTTGTACATAAGGCCATACCTCCGTGGTGGCTTTCTGAATTATGGGGGGCAGAAGTAAATATTTTATCCTACTTCTATGGCACTCTGTCTCTCTGTCTCTTTTGATATTTTTCTCATCATTTTATAAACTGTTTATCAAGCAATCTAATTTTGACTTAGTATCCCACTATCTACCTCATTGTCTAATCCCCAGCATTTATAAGAATATTGGCCTACAAAATTCTCACTAAAAACAACAGAATGAACAAAAAATTAAAATATAATATGAAAAGATGCATTTCATTGGTTCAAGGTCAAAGTTTTCTCTTTAGCAATTGAGTTTAGTAATTTATGGGTCAGTCTATAAGATCCAAGTATATAGTCACATGTTGAAATTTCCATGTCTTATGTATGCAAAGATAAACAGAAAAAGGAAATGTATAAATTATAACTACACTACTCTGGAAAAGAAGTCGACTCAAAGGTTTCATCTTCCTCCAAGACCCACTCCATAAAAGTTTCTAAAGTAATAACCAGGCTTTTCTGGAACATATCATAACTTATTTTTTTACTAGGACCCTGGGATTTCTAGTACTTACATTTGCATCTGAATTCCCACTACAAATGCAACAACATATATAATATATTCTTGGCCTAAGAAGGATGAATACTGATTTGAGAATGTGGTCCTATTCACATGCATTACTTTTGATAAATTTAGTTCTACTTTATAGTACTTTACCTTTAAATAGCAATGGTGAACTAAGGAATACTTTCTCTTTTTACATAGTTGGTATATCTTGTTGTCAATACTTATACTTTCAAAATGTATTCTTAAGATCATATCTATTATCTCTTCGGTTAAAGTTACTTTAAAAATATTTTGTCAAGACAATGTTCCTATTTTTGTCCCTTAAATGTACATTCATATGTATATACACATTTATACTGTAAATGCCTGAGCCACTAAAAAATGACACACAATTTGAACAAAAGGGGTGAGAAATTACAGGTCTGTGTCATTTCTTGTGAGGAAAAATACAGAAAATTGCCTGAAAAACACAGAAAAGTTGCAGGGAAATGTTCAGCAATTGCAGAACGATTGCTGCTTCATAAGGCATTTTTCCTTATTATTTTTTATTGTTAAGTAGACTATGCAGGGTTCTGTTTATGTATGAGTTTGTATTTGTACCTTGCTCTCTGATCCATACTGAAAACCTAGTGACTGACATTGCCTTCAGAAATCTTAGTGTCAAGAGAGGGTGAGATGGACCCAGCATGTATCTGCAAGAGAGGGCAGAACCATAGGTAAACAGCCTATGTCTGATTCTTAAAGACAAAAATGCTAGAGTAATTATACATTCATTGTTCTGAACCACTCACACCATTGGTTTAAGAATTGTAAAGGAAACATGTAAAACATCATTCTCCTACTGTGAAAAAACATGGAAATCTTTATTTTGTCAGCTTTAATTTCCCACATTCAATACCTTCTCATTTTGTTATATGAATCTTTCAGTGTTTACTGGTCAGGCCCAGTCACATTTACCTCATGTATCATTTTCTGATATTCAAATTCTCTCTGGTGCTTCCTCTAATGACAAGTCCAGTCTTCTGTTGGGACACAATTACACTCATGTTGCTAATTTCTTAATTTCCCTGCTTCGAGTCTGTCTCTTTACCACAAAGTATCACTTGAAAGTAAATGAGATTTTTTTTGTTGTTTTTAAGCCTTCGACTGTCCTGCTGCTCAATTTCCAGCTGAAGTTATAATCTTCTGTTTGGGATACCACAGTTGATTACTGCAGAAATGACTGTAATACTCATTATCCACCATTTGTTGGAAGAGTGGAGGGAGGCTATGATTAAATAAAAATTGGCTTGGATTTTGCTTCAAACTTCTCCTACATTACTTTAAGGACTTAATCAAAATTTTGCTGTTGGTGTTTGTGAACTTTTTCTTCTTCACTTGCTCAGTCAGTAAAAATATGGTAGATTGATTTTATTAACTCTATTATTTACTGCTGCAGGAATCCATAACCTTTTGCAGAGAAATTTGCAGTACTTTCCACTGCAGACCAAGTGTACACTTCGACATTACGCATAGTCATGTGACTTGCTTTGACCAACACACTTGAAACGTGCTTACATACTAGACTTGCTCTCTTGCACCTTTGCTGCCTTCACTAAAAGAACTCATCCAACACTGAGGTGCAGGCACAAGGAACAAGAGACACATACGAGCATGTTTAGGCTTAATATACACTCAGCCACCATTTACCTGCCTTCCCACCTACAACTTGTGAACTTTCATGACTCAGAAAATAATACTATGAACTCCATTTGTGCCATCAGCTAACATTTATAAAATACTCATTGAGTGCAGAAATATGCATTCTGGTAGTCATAAAAGATCCGCAGAAACTTTGGACATTACTCTAGAAAATTCTGGTGGGATGCCAAGGTACTCATTTAATTCATTACTTCAATCACATTTATTGAGAACTTACTGGATCCTAGAGACTTTCTGGGGCCTAGAAAATCAAAGATTAAAAAAACACAACTTTAATGGCAACAAACACAAGGTCTAGGGGAAGTCCTATTTAAAAACAAACGAGAGTTCTGTACATTTGCACCCTGGAATGTAGCTGAATTTTATATAGGATAAGAATTTGAATTCTACTCTATTGTGTTAGAATTCTAGAGTCAGAATCCAGGTCGACTGTTTTCCCCCATCATTATTTGCCTTAATTCTCTTACTTGTAAGGGCAAGAGAATTAACACTCAGGACAGTGTCTAACACATAATAAACTCATTGCTCATTATTATTATCATTATCATTATCAATATCAACATACGCATTAGGGATGAAGTTAACATTTCTCTCAATATGACATGTGTAAGGTCATTGAAGGTACTGTGCTAAAAGCCAAAAGGGATTAGAAAGATATGAAACAAGACTTTACTTCTTTTATTTTAAAAACAAACAAAAAAAGGACAAAAATGATACAGAATTTAAAAAAAATAGTAAATTCACACTAGTTGATATATTGCATATTGTTATTTTGAAAGTTTTTCAGATTACAAGATTTTGTCATAAAAATGATCAATCAGAAAATGAAAACACAAACTGTTCCTTTTGATGAACAGAGATTAGTAGTGTAGTTATCTATCTTGTATATATTTACATACACACACATACATGTGTGTATATAATCTTTTCCCTTCTTTCTTTTCTCTTTTCCCCTATCCCAGTTGTTCTTTCCTTTTGAGCTCTTTCTTTCCCTTTCATTTTCACAATATCTATTGTACATTTTGGATCTTATTTACCTTTTTTTTTTCACTAGAAGCCTACCACAATCATTCACATGAAAAAGCCAGTAATTAGAGAAATGGCAAAGAATGGTAACTAATAGAAATCATATAATATGTACCTTATCCAAATCAATTAAAGTAGATTGTTTTCATGTCCACATAACCACTCCACTTGACCAATTAAGGGTTTTCACCTGTGTGGTGACATTTGTCTCAATCATGCTGAGAACAACGTTGTATATTCAGTCTTGGTAGTTATAATTTAAAAGAGAAAATTTGTATTTCTTCCTTGATGAATTGACATATTTAGACAACAAAATGATATAACTGTTCAATTTGTATATACTACTCTGTGGTCATATTTCTGCATTTTGAAAAAAACATTAATTCTATTTCCGGTTTTCCTTATTTACACATTTCAAATCTTCAGTGAGTACCCATTAAGCAGCACTGTACCAAGTTCCCAGATTAACCGAAGTAGTTCAATTACATATAACATATTCATGTACAAAGACCCAGAATCTGCTTTTAATAAAAATCAAATATGAATAATGAAAATAATTATAATAAGATGATACACAGCCTAATATGCACGCATGCCTGGAACCAGGGGAGGGACAGTACTCAAGAGCTACTCAGGTAAGAGTGAGGGCATCTGGGTCAAGGTGCAGCAGGAGTAGTGGGGGCTGACTAGTTATACATATACAGAAGCTCTAAGTGAGTGTGTGTGTGTGTATGTGTGTGTGCGCGCGCGCAATTTTGTTTTAAAGGATTATGAAGGGTGACTTGACATTATATATCGATTTTAACAGTCTGCTTAATCCTTAACCTACATACATAACTGGTAGTTATGGCATGAAGTATTTGCATAAGCACACATATGAGGCTGTTAAATGTATCCATGTTTTTGGTAGAGAAGCTGAACACAACCCAGGTCTTCATGAATGTGGGGTTAGTAAAAAAGCACCAGCTCAACACTCTGCAAAAATTTTATAGAAACTAGGTTGAATTATATTTAGGGAAGTAGAAATGTTTTTATCACTGGACAATAAAGGTAGATTTCTAAACAATACGTAAGCTGTATTTGCTATTTGCTTATTTTTTAAAAGAAAGATTTTTATTTTCTAACAGTTCTGAGAGCTAAGCATCCAAGATTAAGGCATCAGATGGGTTGTTTATTCTAACTGCTCCCTCCTTTAGAATTATTCATTTAAAAATACATATACAAAATATTTATTCTCCATCAAGATGTGTATGCATAAATGCATAGAAAATAGTCTTAAAGGATATTCACAAAAATGATTGTTTCCAAGAAATCTGTCATTGTAGATAGCTGAAGAAGGATTACAACAGATAGAAACCCTCAAAACTTCCATTCAATACTGAATATTACTATGATGTCAATTCTTCCAGATTAATCTATAGATTCAATACTGTTATCAAACAAAATATCATTAGGTTTTTCATAAAATCTCACAAAATAATTCTAAATTCATAGTCAAAGAGGCTAGACTAAGTGAACTCAAGATTATAAAGGTACAGAACAGAAAAAGAATGTGATTAACATAGAAATAAAAAGATAAATGTACAGACCACAGTCTTCATAAATAGATCTTCAGAAAAGATGATAAACTGCTTGTTAAGAAATGTGCAAAGACAATTTATCGGTGAAAGAATGTCTTTAAAAGTGAAGTTGCATTATTTGAACAACCTGCATGCAAAAATGGAATTCTAATTCATGGTTTATTTTATATATATATATATATATATATATATATATATATATATATTCCAAAAGTATCACAGTCAAAAATGAAAAATACATAAACCTGGAAAATTGTAGCCAAAAAAATAGAAGAAAATTTTGTGGCCTTGGACAAATATCTCTTAGATATGACTTCAAAAGTATGATTCATAAAATGATACATAAATAAATTAAAATTCAAAATCAAATCCTCTTCAAATGATAGAGACATACAAAGACAAATTTCACACAGGGAAAATATTTCCACGTTATATGTTTGGCAAAAGATATACAGCCAAAAAAAGAGAAAACATTCAAACCTCAGTAATAGAAATCAAACAACCTAACACATAATGGGAAACAAGATTTGAACAGATAACTCATTAAGAAAGATAAGTGAACAGCTGATAGCATATAAGAGTATGTTTAAAGTAATTATTCCTAGAGAAATGCAAATTTAAATTACAATGACAACCTATAATACATCTATTAGAGTAGCTAAAATGGGCAAAGACTGTCTATACCCAGTTCTGATGGAGATATACTGGAATAATAGATAAGACTTATTTAATGCAAAAGATGTTGAAAGAAGAATACAGGAACCAAAAACACATGAGAGAGAAAACACCATGTTGTGGAAACTTTCAAAAGTTGGGCTACAAGCTAACTTGTTCCTTTTAAATGCCTGCATCAAATTCTATTTAGTGCTATATTCCATAATGCAATTCACCTACTACCAATGATGACTAAGTAGATTGCATTCATATTTTTGTTGTTATAAACACCGATGTAGTGAACATCTTCATAGATATGTCTTTATAATTAGCAAATTGTTTATCTACTCAAACCACCATGTGGTAATGTATGCTCTTTCACACTGGTTAGATGTGGAGGAACAGCATAGTGTAAAAAAGCACAGCACATGACCCCAGTACTCTTTAATACTTAGAAAACATTTAGGTTCCTTCCAAATAAGTGCAAATCCAAAAGATTACCTGGGAAGCACTGCAATATATACTATACTTCCATTCAGAATTATAGTGTGGCAAAAATTCTTGTAAACTTCATAATGGCTGTATTAGGAGAAAATTTCTCAGTCTCAACGTGTACACTTATGTTCATGCAAAAATCCCATGCAGTAATAATACTTTTGGACAAGAATGAAGAAAAACAATGTTGACAATGTATACCACCACCAAAGACACTGCAAGTGCTGTCATTTTTTTCTAAGCTTACATTTTTAATAGTAAATTGTATACTAGGTACTTTTATTTTCTGATTGTGCCCACTAGGTAGTAAATGAGGTACATAATGTGGTTGCTGTTTTATAGACAATCAAATCGAGGTGCAATGTACTTAAATAATTTTCCCACAATATTTAGCTGGTAGGGAAAGTGGTCAAATAGTCATATCTTCTTTGATAGAAAAGCTGTTAGTCACTACTTTACTGCTATATTTAACCTAAATTATCATCTGGAATGTCAAAGTCCAAAAATAAATAATACATTATGTAAAGGATGGAATGATTACATGATGAAACATTCTGTAGACATTTGGAAATATATTTATGACTCATTAACTCAAATAAAACTAACTATAATAATCTAAATTTTCTTCAAAATAGAGAGTGTAGTACAGGACAGAGACATTTACATACTGTTCCAAATCATTTTTTCCTTTCATTTTACTCTTTTTCAGGAGTTAGGAATATTGTATCTGTATTTATTCTAGTTCTTATAAGCATCATTTGAGATCTCTATTCTCTTACTTCCCCGTGGGAAACGTGGAGGTCATCAGCTCACGTAAATTACATGGAGTGAGTGAAACATTCAAGAGAATGGAATGCTGCGTGGCTATGGAAAACAGCTGCTACTAATGTGAAGCACTCATATGGTGTAAATTAAGAGAAAACGTTTGTTCTGTAAGCCCCTGAAATTGGGTATTTGGGTATTGACACTGCAGCAGAACCTCACTCCTAATATTTTCTATGACTACACATACCCGCACATCACAGGAAATATGCACCAAAATCACGTTTTCTTTAATTTTGATATAACATTGTTCTTTTTTGTGCTTCTCTAAATTATTTCTGTGAAAAAAATGCCTGTTTATGTAATTATTTAAATTTTTAAAAATTGCCCATATATATTTTGTGGTTATTAATCATGATGGACTCTAATTCTGAAAGCTTTTCTATTGCGTTTTGAGAATTTTTCAGATTTCTCTTTCTCAGCATTATATAGGCTTCACATTTCTGCTCAGCTGTACTATTATTTGAGGTTTTTAAAATATGTACTAATTAACATTTATGTCTTAATTGGATCAAATAATTTTCCTTTCAATCCTATATTTTTATTGAGTTCTTTAAATATTCCAAAATTTATGTAGTATACTTCAAGTTCTGTTTGAGAACTGATTATTTCTTGCTATTTCTTACTATTAGTAACTATTTTTTACTAATATTAAATACATAGAGATATTTTATTTTTATTTGTTTTTTTCTTTTTGAGACAGGGTATCACTATGTAGCCCAGACTGTCCTGGAACCTACGGCAATCCTCCTGCCTCAGCCTCACAAGTGCTAGGATGACAGGTGTGGGCCACCATGCCTGGTCATACAAATATTTTTATAAAATAAACTTGTCTTATAGGTTTTAAAACTGTATGTAAGTCCAAGTATATCTGTGACCTCCAAAATATGCAAAATTTATGCCCATGAACATAAAGATCTTGATTATAGTGCTCACATTTTATTAAGGAACTATTCAGGCACTATATATTGACAAGCATGAGGGGTCAAATGTGGGGGAGTGAATGTTAAGGAGAAAGTTCAGTCAATACTATATCAAATGGGTCTCTAGAAGACTCTGAAAACCATGTATTGATTACTAATACATCTCTGAATCAGTTAGCAGATCAGTTTGTATTTCCTGAAAAGTAACCTGTAAGTAATTTCTCTCACTGAACCAGTATTTAACTATTTCAAGTCCTCTTTGCATTTATAGGTGTGGATAGATGTGGCTGTATCAATGCATCTGTTCTCAAAGAAAGAGACAAGATTGAGAAAAGAAAACATGGAATGAAAAATAATGAAAGGAGTCCCAGTCAGGTGAAGAAAGCCATTTATCAGCTCAATTTCTATTTTCATGAGCTGTGACACCAAACAATGGCTCAAACTTGCATAATTCTGGACTCAGCCAGAAGAAACACCTGTTGGTCTCTGAGAATCTTTTAGTTTATGGGAGGTTGAAGGACAATAATCCTTCACCAGAAACATGAATGTTATCAGAAACCATGGCCTCTTGATTTACCTGTATCACTCTATTGCTACCAGTATCCCAAAACAGTTCAGGTCCAATTTCTCCAAAGTATCACACTACTGAATTTACAAATGTTCTTACTATTTCATAAGTAGAATAAAGCCAGCACCATTTCAAGGAAACATTTAAAAGCAATCTTTGAAAAATTAGCTGCCTCTTAAGAAAAAATATCCTGCAGTCATAGTTTAGGGAGAGGGGTGTTCAGATCTGAAGATTTTCTAATAAATTTTAACAATAAGGTTTCTATCTTGTAAAAATATTTGCTGTTTGAAGGCAGGCATCTGTCCTCACCCCGTTTCACAAATTGAAAATCAACAAGGAAACTGAGCCAGTTTTACAGTTTGTAGTCCCAGAACCCCACAGTCACTTTAGTTGTAACCTTACCTAGATTTATTTTTAAAACCTTTGATTAGCTCCATTTTACACCTTCTCCATTCTTCATCTGTGTTTCCTCGTAGGTAGCCACGCACATCAGCAGAGACCCCTAAATAGAATGCAGAAATGACAAGACAGAAACAAAATGTCCTTCAAGGTGTAGTTTGCAAACTCTTCCTTGTTTTCTGCCTACTGTCGGTTTTAAATAATGCACAAATCAACTTCAATACCATGGAAATAATCAACACAGGATCAAAACCTGGAGTTTCTCGTGGAGCACAAATCAAAAGCTGTAGGAATCCAACAGCTGGAGCCTGTCTCATTATTTCCCTGTTCTTTGATGTGCCTTTCAGCCAAGTATCTTAGAGAATTACTTGCAGATATGTCTATCTACAAATTCTACATTGCTTACATATTATAGTTTCCAACAGAGATAAATACTGTAACTGAGTTCTCATTTTCAAAATAGAACCCCCTCTTTTTTCATCTTCTATTATGCACACAATCTTGTAAATGGCAGAACTGAAAATCAGCTGCATCTAATAAGAGAATCAAGTTTGTTATTGACTCTGAGATGCTAGTTTCCATTAGATCATCCATCATAGCTTTATTATGTGATCAACTGCCTAATTAATTTTGTACTGGGGTATTTAGATAGAACACTGAATGTTTCAGTGGGGTTTTGCTATAATCCTGCACCTGCGGCCTCAGAGATTTAGATATCCTCCCTATCATAAGTTTGTACTGTGCCTATAATCACTTCTGCTTCACTAGGATTCCAGCAATTCAGTCCAGTAAAATTCAACAATATTAATTTCAGAAACACCAGAACATTTGCATCTGTGGTATGTTTCTTTGGACTTTAATCAGATCAAAGTCACTGCAAGATATTAAGAGCACTAGATACAATATTTTGTTCAGACAGTTTTAGTGGTTAAATCAGACACTGTTTTGATTTTCTGTGCTTATCTGTTAATACGAACAGATGCAATCATGCTATTGTATAATGACTCTTGATTGCCAGCAGTATTTGATTTTGCAACCATTCGGTAGTGATAATTAAAGATAACGGGATATCCTATACAGTAATAATTAAAGATGGGTTTGTGGGCTTTATCACATGAATAAATGCCATGCAGGAAGAATTGGTTCTCTAAAGTTCATTAAGCAATGCATATTTTTTGAAGGCCAAGTTTGAAAAGTCTCAAGAAGAGACATTTATGTGCAATATGCTTAGCTAAACCTGAACTCATTTTAGATTTTTCACTTGTTCTGGTCACCACACGTTGAGGTATTGTTCTTTATTCCAGAAAAGATGACCAAAAATGTGCTTTTCAGAAGATGGCAAAATAGAAAACTAAAATAATATAAGATTGTGTATTTCACACATAAATAGGCATTTATAAATGTACATATGAAGAATATTTAATCAATCTTCAGTTGGAAAAACGGTAATAAAACCTGTGACAGCTTGCTTTTACATACTCTATGAAAGCAAGGTGACATTTCAGAAGGTAGACAATCCATTTCAGAGGACACAATTCCTCCCAGGACTGAACCTGAAGCAAATCATTTTATAAACTATGTTTGTTAATTTACAAAGATGACAATGGCTTTTCACAAAAGGTAAACCTTAAAGACAGGCCATTGGTGGGTCCCTCTGAGGACATCTGCCTCTATTAATACATGGATTACCAAGGTAGTGGTAATCCTTATCAAGTACAGAACATGCAACTGATTTCACTTTCTGATTAAAAATATCATCCCTTATCAGAAATTCTAACTCGATGGCCCTATATTTAAATCTGCCAAGCCTACATAAACATCTTTAGTTTCTGACAACCAGACTTCTGAGCATCTGCTGTGTTTTCCAAAGTCATACTTGAAAGCATAGACTTGAAGTCTAGACCAAAGATTGGAGTGATAGCAGAATGACCCCTCAGGAAAGACCCAGTAAGGCAGAAGCCTGGAAGTAGCCACATGGGGTCCCTGATCAAGGAAGCAGCAGAGTGACTGCACTTCATATCTTCATTCTCTCTCCTTCCTTGTTTTGCCTCTCTATGCTTAAGCACCCAGCATTTGATAATGCTGTCAGAAGAAAGGCAGAGAAATAGGTGGAACACTACTTTAAATGTCTTCAATCAGGATTCTATTGAGCTTATCAGAAAAGAGAGTTTGTAATTTTTATTAATGTCTTAAAGGGATGGATACTAAACAAAGATCACCTATTAGACTACAACTTTACCAATATGAAATAATTATAATTTTAAAGTATTCTTCTTCCCCAAGTCCTATCCTAATTAGATTTTTTACCTACAGAATATCACTAAGTTAAAGGAAGGATAAAGTATGATTATTCCAAGGTGTCAGCAGGGTATGGGTTCCAGGATCACACCAGATACTAAAATCTGTAGATGTCAAAGTCCCTTGTCTAGAATGGAACAGGACTGGCATACACTGTAGCCTACACAAAACTCTCCCATGATCTTTCAGTTATCTCTAGGTTGGAAGACATGTCTTTCTTGTTTAATTTTCTCTCATTCCTGGGACAAAATACCCATCATCTCAAATTAAGGAAGGAAAGGCTTATTTAGCTCACAGTTTGTGGAGGTTTCAGTCCATAATCAGCTGACTCCAAGGCAGGGTAGCATGGCTGAGGGGCAATAGTTCAAGGCAGCAGAAGATGGCAAAAGCAGCAAGAGCAAAAAGAAGAAGAGCAAGCCTCTTTTTCTCTCTTATATCGTAAGCAGGTTACCCTCCCCACCTTTGCTCTTGCTGCTTTTGCTGCCTTCTGCCACCTTGAACTGTTGTCTCTCTGCCATGATCACACTGCCTTGGAGCCAGCTGATTACAGACTGAAACCTCTACAATATGTGAGCTAAATAAACCTTTTCTTCTTTAATTGTGGATGTCGGCTATTTTGTCCCAACAAAGAGAAAAAAGTAACTAAGACAAGGACTTTCTCTAATGGGAAAGAATCAAGGGATGGAGGGCGGGGTCAGGGAAAGGGAATTAAAACAAGACTTGAGATGTGTTAAGTACACATAGCAACTCCACACAAGAAAGGTAAATATTATGTGTTGCAAACACATACTAATAAAAACAAATAAATAATAAATTACTTATGAATATACTGCAAATGCTATGTACATCGTTGCTATAATATATTGTTTAGGGAATAATGATGAGAAAAAAAGTCTATATTTCAATACAGATGAAACTTTTTCTGAATATATTTGATCTATGGTTGGGGAAATCAACAGATACAGCACCCATGGGTACAATAAGCAAGCTGCCTCTATGTGTTCTGAAATTATCTGGTAAGACAAAGAAAAATGTCATAAAAAGATATAAAGGGCAAGAAATTTGTAAGAGGCATGATATTCTTCAGTACACAAGGTGTGACTCAAAGAAAGAGGCTTTCATTGGCAAATCTTTAACTTAATGTAAATCTGTGTAAATGAGTGGTGGTAAATTGCCTGGGGCACAATACAAAAATAAGTAGGCTTTAAGATATTACCTAGGTGACCTTGAAGATATCACTAAATCACCTCCAATAGTAGCTCCCAGTTCTGTGCAATGTGTATATAAGTAAAGCACACATGGAAACAAATTGAGCAGCAAAAGACATGATGCATGTAGAGGGTGCAATACAGATCCTGACAAATACCTGGTCAATTAAAATCAGCTATTCCCTTATAGGCAGTATATGATTTCTCTTAGTGGATTCAAAATTTTTAAATGTATGTTAAGAGCATTCTTTTTGAAAAGATTTTGACAATTTTTTGACAAATATTTGTATTCCTCAAACAGGGCAGGTAGTAAATGGACTTGACAAAGGCAAAATGCAACATTCCAGCAAACCTTCAACTAGTAGAGATTTTCAGAATAAGGAAGAGTGTGTTGCATAGAATGTATTCTATGAATATTAGCATTTCAACATGACAGGTTTATGACATAAGGGATGTGTGTTTTAGAACATAAGTTTTCTCAGATTCCAGGGGAGTCAGCTCTGCTATAGGGCTTGTTTTGAAGATGCATATTTTATCCAATGCAATTGGTATACTAGAGAATAATTTGAGTGTAATGTGAATCATGTTTATTTATAGATGGTTTTATATGGGTAAAATGTTAGGTGAGGACAGAAAACTGCACTCACAGAGCTGACCCCATCTTGAAAGGAACACACAGAGGTTACCAGACACCAAATGTCATCCAAAGTTTGC
>RJWT010010010.1:0-24617 GCA_004365215.1 Cuniculus paca | reverse complement strand
TCAGTTATTATTACCCGAGGAAACTAAGAAAGGTCGGAATCTCACACTTGCGGTATCCTTAAAGGGCCTGGGTTTAGAGGAATTTGACTTTCAGGGATTTCTCTCCTTGTCTCTACTGCTGTAGCTGTAAGGTTGGGCCCAACCAGGGATGAGGGTGGCAGGTGGTCAGCACACATTTTTACTGTGCAAAAGGCAGTGTGCTGCGAGCTGTCTGTAAAGACCCAATATAGAATATGTTCCCTCATTAAGTACTGTGCAAACTTTGCACCCAACTAAAATGGAAAGTGAGAAAACGATTCCAAGGAGCAAGATTGGCAATGGAGACTGGTTGAATTCCTTAAAACTTCCTAGAGGAATTAACAAACCCACCTTGCAAAAAAGAGACAGCTAGAAATCGGAGGGCTAAGGATGAAGTGTGTTCACAAAGTTCTGAAGATACCTACTGTTACAGGAATAAAAATTTTAAGTTTTTAGCAGTTAACTATATGAGGAGATAGCTAAAATTCAAATGACTGCTTCAAAGAAGTATAGCTACCAAATGGTTGTATCAGTCAAGGTTTACTAGAGAAACAGATATAATACAAGATAGACAACTGTATAATAAATTACAGGATTGGTTTACAATGGTCAGCCACAAAGTTGAAGGAGGGAGTGTGCAGAGGGTGTCTGCACGCTAGAGGTTAAAGGGTCCAGCCCAAGGGCTGGAGCTTACTGTAGTGTTCTGTGCAAGTCCGTGTCAGAAGGCTGATGGGTGTACGACGAAGACTGAAGAGTCTACGACGAAGGCTGAAGATTCTACAATGAAGGCTGGAGAGTCCCAGGCAGAAGCTGAACAGTCTGTGCCAGAAGCCAGGAGACAATGTCCAAGGTGAAGGCAAAGACTGGAGCTCCTCTGAAGAAGCAGCCACCAGACCCTCCTCATTTGTCTTTTATTGTATGCAGGCTGCTCCCCTGGGGTGGGTGTAGCGCTCACACCATGTGCCTGCCCTCCTCTTGCACAAGATGAGGATGTTACCAACTAGGGACGCTGGCCCCCATGCTGAATCACTTAAACTTCTGACCTTCTCAAATTCACAGGGTGAACAACATCCTAGAAAAGTAACTGCTTGTTCTCTACACCCCAGGATGTAGAGCTGCTGAGTTTCTTAGTTAAGCATCTAGACTTCTGAAGTTGACACAATGTACAAACCATAACAATGGTAGTACTTATATTTGAATCTAGATTTTCAACTTATATTCTCTATTTTCTATTTACAAACATTGTGAGAAGTTCTAGAGTTTGCCAGGCTTGTATCAAAAACCCTGGTTTTCCTCTCACTCACTAGGCAACCTTCTGCATATTACTTAAAAATTTTGTGTTTCAATTTCTTCAGCTCTAGAAAGAAATAACAATTACTGCTACACCACAGAATAGCTATGTGAAATAAAAAGGTCTCCCTGAATGATTTAAGATAGGATCCAGTTGATAGGAAGTGCTTAAAAATGTGCTATTGAATTAATTTTTCTGAAGCAGCAGTGTCAAGCAGCTGGGATCCAACAGAGTGAGAAGTGTCAGTACATTTAATTAATTATCGCCTGTAATGGATGCAGCCATTTTGCTAGGCCCGGCAGTGACCTCCCTATGGCAGCGAAATGCTTGCGAAGTGCGTGGGGGACTCTGTCTTCTCTCTGTGGGTTCGGATGACTAATGTTGGCCACAGGAAAGAGAGTTGAAGCACTTGAGGGGGCGTCCTCCTCCTGTACACAGAGTGCAGCACATTTTGACAGGGAGCATTTCTTCCTGTCTCTGGCCATGGTTGGTCTGGGGTTGGCACTTTCAGGAGTTAAGCTAAAGGAGGCTTTCCGAAACTCCCTTCTGAGCCTTCAGTTATATCCGCCAAGAAAGTGTCACTCGCTTTCTTTAAAGGTTGACTAATAGTTGAGCTGTCCTAGTGGAAGTGTAACCAGTAAGTGTAATGAGAGGTAGACCAGATGATGGTTATGGTCTCCTAGCTTGTGAACAAGCCCAGCTGAAGACTGGGGCCCTGCACTGTCACTCATACAAGCCAATATCCTAGGTATAGTTGCTTGAGGAAGGATGCGTTGGGGCATGCCTCTCTCACTGGTAAAAGACAGCATCCTAACTGGCTCACGGTCTGACACACTCCGTAATTGCTATCGATCAGGACTTCCACTTAAAACGTTCAAAAATCAGACCCCTCGGCTCATCTGTGAACGTGTCCCCCAGGTGGGTCACATGCCCTAATGCACACTTGTCATTGCCCACCTGCTGCTTTCCTCTGATTTTCTTTTTCCTTTTAAGTGGACAAGTGATGGATTAAAATAGTGGAATAATAAATGCATAAGGATTATAGTGAGATTTTAAATGGAATCACCATTGTAATTGTCTATTCTTAAAAAAGTTCTGGGCTTTGGGTTATATCCCTTTTCTATTTGAGAAACCAAAAAGGCAGTTTATACATATGCGGTTTTTTTTCTCCTTGTTACCTGAAAATGCGTCCAAGGGCTAGGACGCAATGGGGTAGGAGATACATTAACTTCAGTAAGTAAATATCTGCTTCTGGTTGCCTAAGGACCTTGGGGCTTTGGTGAAAGGCCCGATGTAAATGTAAATGTGCCCTGAAATGGAAATCGCTTGGAGCTCTCTCACAGAGCAAAGCTATTAACCCTGGGGTTCTGTTCTCATTCTAGCTCAGGCAAGTTTGCCATGCAGATTTAAATCCATGCAATTTCCTCGCAAAGCAGCAGGACTCAGGGCAGATCCGTTAGTGCTGCATCCTGGGCCTTGTTGGTAGTTGGCATTTAATGTGCTCCAACAAACCAAAGGCAGAGGTGTGATGTGTACTCATCAATACTTCTCCGGGCAGACACGCAGGCTCTACCCAGGGGCTTATTCTCTTGGTGCCCGTGAACTTGAGCTTCAGACACAGAAATTGGTGCTGGAAGCCTGCACACTTCCAGACCACCTCTCTGTGGGAGTGAAGGATTCTGTTTCTCTGGTTCAGGATTGACTCATTTGTCTTACGCCCTTAAGATTATGTACAGCAAATAAAATTCATAGAAAATGAGTTGGATTTAATAAGCATACTAGAAACTCCTAGGAGATGAATTACCTGGCTCTTGGGTGAACATGTATAAACAACTGTAGCCTATTTCTTCTGCCTAAAAATAAAGATATTGAGCTCATAATGCAAAAAGAGACCCTGATGCAGGTGCAATAGGAGCCAAAATGAGCTTGAACCTTCAAGAACAGAGATGGACCTGGTATGTTTCTAAAAAAGACTGCCTTTCTCAAGGAAGGCAAGCATTATAATGGGAGAAATAGTAGAATCTCATCAAATGTTATGACATTAAAAGAAATGTAGTGTGAGGTAAGACTATAAGAAGTAGCTATCTAAAGACTGGTCATCAGGTAAGAAAAATGAGAAGCAATTTGCATGGCTTCAGAACGTCTTCCAGGAAGTGTAGAAGTGCAAGGGAAAAGCAAAACTGAAAGCAAACATCATAAACTTCAACTAACAGTCAGCTGAAAATGGTAGCAGAGCACGTTCAGACACTCCCAAAACCTGGCCCCTCGGTGCCTGAAAGACAACTTCATCCCAAAGGTCAACAGAGAGAATCTTTTGCTTTTAGCAGCCTCAGATCTTCCTGACAGTTTCCAAGGTAACAGCAAACGGCTCTCACTGCTCCCGCGTTCAGCTCCATGCGATGTGAGTATTGATAACGTGGCCGACAGGCTATTTTCTTGACTGCACAATAGCAAAACCATTGATTTGGTTTTAACATGGCACGATTGTCTATTTTGAGAGAGCAGCTTTAGTAAAACCTTTTATTAGATTTTCAAATATGCAGAAATTTGTTGCCTAAACAAACATTTTGAGAGAGACAATTATTCAATTAGAACTCTAATGACAGCTAAATCAAACTGAAAAAAAAGTCAAACACTCTCTTGTTAGTGATCTGTGATATTCATATTGAATTTTAAGGCATATTTGATAAAGAACAAAAAATACACGGTGATATCAATAATATCCCTGAAAGTAAAAAGCAGGAGAAAGTTTTGTTTTTGCATTTTCTGAGATAAATGGCTCAGATTTCTCCAATACAAGAAAATATATTATTTTGTAGCTATTTTTAAACAGTAAAATAAGTTTTTAAGGTGAGTCTAAACAATGAAATTTTCCTTCCAAAATATTTCAACTCTTGAGTATTGCCACTTTGGAGAGGGTATATTAGACAATTTTCTTTTAAAGTAGGAAATGCAGTAAGATATGCATTTCACCTAGGAATTTGGGTAAAGATAACAAATGAAAGAATGTAGTCAAGACATGGCCAAGAATTTCTGCTTCTTGGAATGGGCTGTTAGCTTTGTGACACTGTTTTCACAAAGTACATTTCTTTCCCTTGGTCCTTATTTTGTGAGATGCATCTTTAACCCCAAAGAGGGATCTGTGGAACCAGGTCACATAGCTGGTCAGCAATGCCACATCAGCCCTCACGGAGAAACTCTGCAATTCCCATGACCCATCATAATCAGTCACCCCAAACACCAGCTCAACTGCAAACCATAACATTAAATAGGAGAAAAATATTTTTCCCATTTTGTTTTTTTTCCCTTTATTAAAAATATTGGCAGGAAAATGGTCCATTAACTCTGCTTCTCTAAAAGGGTTGACTGAATAGACCATAACATTCTCCCAGGTAAATCATGCAAGAATTGGTGTATTGTGTTTTTATACAGCCCAAGGGCTCACACAGGTACTAGGAGGGGACCTATGTTTTTAAGTTTTGTTTTAAATTCCTTTGTTCATGTTATCAAAATTCAAGGCTTGAGATTTAAAATTAATGAGCAGATCTGTAATCTTATGGGGCGATCTCGAAGGCACTCCTTACATGGTCACGAAGAGGCCGTCAGGAGGTCAAGCTATAATTCATTTGTTTCTTCCTGAATATGGTTGATGATTTAAACTCACTGAGAAATAGTTTTTTTTTTTCTTAAAGAACAAACAAAAGCCTTGTGTTCACTCTTGCTTCACATTTGAGTATGACTTTTCTACTGTCACTCTTTACATGAAATATGCTATGCACACTTAGACAGAAGGATTTTGAGTTTTTAGAAGGGTATTTATCCGGTGTTAGTATAGGCCAGACTGGTCCTAAGAAAAAAACCAAAGGTTCAGACTTTTGGGAGACATAAGGTATGACTTGTCCTACTCTGCAGCCTTGGAACAGAGGAGGAAGGACTCATGTCATAGGACATAAATCCCCACAAAATTTCCTCTTCATCCTCGGCCTGGTGCACAAGCAATCACCAAAAGCTCACTTGGCTTTAATTGTCTTTGGTCAGTCCATGACCAGGCAGAAGTCTAGATCAACTTAGGATCGGTTGTGCAGATTTGGCCCTGCTGTCCTGAACCAGGACCCTTGTCCACTGAGGGCATGAGGAAGTAATGGCTCGGTGATGGCACTGAGTGACAAGACGCATCACGTTGTTAGAGTTTGGTGTGTACCTGTCACTTCTTTGTGTCCACTGCTGGTTTCCCAGAGAAACTGATGAAGACTAAGAAAACCAAAATAAACAAACAACAACGACAACAACAAAATTGTTGTTTTCCTAAGCTCTCATGGGGCTCTTAGTAAACTTTGTTATGTAAAAAGAATAAATAAAAATTTAAAATTCCCTTGGCAAAACAGAACCCAAAAAAGAAAACAAGAGCCCAAAGCATTTAATTAGTCATCCAAATACGTAGTTATTAAATGTTACCATCTTAGTTTGGGGAGAAACAATGAAGGGCTCACAATAATTTCAGGGTCTTAGCTTTAAGATCAAGTAAGACTTAGCAGTGAAGAAAGAAAGTGAATTAAGACCACAGATTTCTCGGCTGGTGACTTATGTATGCTAGAAGTGAGTGCTGTGTGGCGAGACAACACTCGAGGCAACCACTGGGAACAACACCCAAAGTGTTGAACATTTTGATAATTATTTGTAGCACTTATAGTTAGTAGAACAATTAGCCTTGATAACAACCTCTATTTTCCATGAGTGTAATTTCACTTTATGTCTTGACCTTATGATTCCTTTTCAAGAATGACAAGTTTTATTTTGACCTTTTCCTGCACTCTATTCTTGAAATTAGCTCATCAACCTTCTCTTAAACACTATTTAAAAAAAAATACACTCTTTTAAGAGAGTGTATAATTAGTAATGCAAATTGTGAGCTGGAAACCTGAGAGATGCATTGCCTTTTTTCAAGTGTTTATCTTTGAAATGTTCAAAATAACATATTGACAAAGGTGTATGCCTTAGAGAGGCTTTAACAAAACATCTGTGATATGATTGTTGCTATGGCAACTGGTTTATTAAACATTAAAACTAATAACTCTGAAAACCATTTAGGCCGGCATGAAAGGAAGAACTTTATAAATGTAATTGAGGTATAATAGGAAAATAACAATCTCGCAGCAGAGGGACCTCCTCCACGCTGTCTTTTGCGATATGTGCGATATGAGCGATCTGCTGAAAAATGTCACCGCTGATGTTTGGGGGCTGGGGAGACCTGAGCCTGTGAATCGTGCCACGTACTTGGGACATTTTTAGAAACCGTCGTGTCCTTATTTTCTTCTCAGGCCTTTGCTGTTTGGCCGCTGTTTGCTCACTACATCAAAAGAGGCTCACAGCCCAGCTTCTGTAGGTGCAAGGCACTCCTGTCTCCATTGGGCCCTGCCACTCTAAATATTATCAAAATTAAAAATTATTTTTAAACAAAAACATTTTATTTTTCCTGTGTTAAGTAAAACTTCATAGATTCCTTAATTGTTACATTTTTCTATATTTTGATATGGGAATAAAATTCTCACTTTTTCCTTGGCTTCGAAATTCCATCTTTTTCTTTTTGATGTTAAAATAAACTAAAATAGGCATCTAAAAGTATTGGGGACACAATCCTTGAGCCTAATGTGGTAAATATATTCTCCACTTTAGCAATTTCATCCACATGGATGGTTTCAGTACTACTATCCACAGATCACTCACAGCTGTCTGTCTCCGAGTCAGACTTCTCTTGTGAGCTTTTGATCTGCCTATTCTAATGCGCAGGATCCCCTAGAAATCTCTTAAATGTCTGTGGTATTTCAATTTCACTCACTCTCTCTCACACACACACACACACACACACACACACACACACACACGAAGAGTATGTTTACACACATCTTGGAATTCGCAACTCATTTAACAGACAATAAAACCAACACCATAATGAATTAAGTTATAATAACTTTGAATTACCTCTGGGACTAGGTTACAATTTCATTCTTATTCATGTTTAATCTACGCATCTGTGTTTTCCAAATTGTCTAGTATAACTATTGTCAAATAGTAACACACAGCTTGTTAAAACTAACTTATCTGAGAATGGAAAAATAAAATTATTAGATTCTCAAAAATTAAAGAATATCAAACTCCTATCATGTTAACACATTATCAACTCAAAATGAGAAATGTGGAAAGCCACTTACTGGTTACCCCTTACTCTAATTTTAGTTTCAAATAAAAGGAAAAAACTATTCATCTTCCCATATGGAGTGTGAATTGTACTACATAAAGGACAGGCAGAATTGGTTACTACTAAATTTTACATGTGTTAAAATGTCATGCTTGGGGATGAACTTGTGTCCCCAGCCTCAAGATTCTTTTCTGAAGCTTAACCACCTACAGTGTGACTGCACTGGAGACTGATTTTGAAGATATATTTAAGGTTGTTAGGCTATAAGGATGGTATCCTAATCTGATGACTGATTTCCTTATTAAACAAGGCAAGAAACTAGACCAGAAAAGACTCAGGCAAGGACACAATGAGAAGATTCCTGTCCTCAAATCAGGAGAATCTCTCATCAGAAACTTGGATTTTGGGCTTCTAGAACTGGAGGGAAGTGAATTTCTGCCTAAACCACCCAATCTGTGACTTTCTGTTGGGGCAGTGTAAGCAGCGTGGTACAGCTACTGTCCAGAGAGGCCATCTCTCATCTAAGATGCTTATTGTGATAAGTCCCATGCCATCTCAGGGTGCTTTTTTCTTATAATTTAAATTCATGCAAGTTTCCAATTTGTTCAAAAAAATAAGAGCAATGATACCTCTATTTATTAATATTTCCCTATTGTTATGGCTGTGTCTAGATGTCCCCCAAAGCCTCATGCAGTCATAGGTGGGGCTTTTTCAGAGGTGGCTGGATCTAGAGTGTGTGACCCTGGGATTGATTCATGGTGCAATGCTAGGCTTAGGGGCACTAGGATTAAGGATGTGAGTGCTACCCACCCTAAGTAGCCTGGATAAGATACAATGGATAGAAAGAGCTATGGTCCTCCCTTGCCTGTTTTGCCACCTTCTTCCCACCACAAACTGAGCTCTGAAAATCCACTCTTCCTAGAGCTAGTTGATTATGGACTGAATCCTCTACAATCTGTGAGCTAAATAAGCCTTCTCCATATATCATTGGGTGTTGGGTATTTTGTCTCAGCAGCAAGGAAATAAATAAGACCCCCATCTTAAGCACTAACTTAAAACAATTCCAATAATCCCAAAAGGTGGATATAATTATTATTTATCTGTGTATTTGAAAGCCTAATTCTCTCTAGAAGTCCCTCAAATGTTTCAATAGTAAATCAAAACTCAATATACACAAAAATGAAAGCATACGTTGACCTAATGTTTTAAATACTTTCTAAGATCCTCAGCCCAGTTAATGAGACAGAAATCTTCCAATTTACTATGGTGGGCAAAATTACAACCACCTTGATCTACCCATATTCAAACAAGAAAACAAGTTACCAAGTTGCATGAGTTTGCATAGGCACTAAAAGGAAAGGATAATAACTAAATCCAGAGAATCACAAGATGCAATGATGAGTGGGACTTACTGATCACTCCAAAAAGCATTCTTATTTTTCTCTTGCAAAGGGGCTCCAGGACACCTGTGGAGTGGGATGTCCAGAAAATCCCTTCCAAAAGTAAGTCTGACTTCTCTAAACACATGTGCTCTTCACACAAACTTCCAAATTTATCCTGTGCCCTGCTGTGAGGAAGACTAGCCCTCGTTATGCTAATGGGAACAATAGCCTTTCTAGTGAACTCAAGAAAGGCTCTGCTCTTACCCTGAAAAGACAGGGTTATCTGGGTGGTGGGATCACCATTCCCTTCTCACGATGTGCTTGGGATGATTTCATCGATGTGCTGTCTGGGTGTTTTATGTCTAGACAAGGGCTACTCAAGGCATCTTACATAGCCTCTTGGAAGAGGAAATGTCAAGGTTTTGAACAATGAACACTACCTTTGGAAGTTATGTAACACCTAAGCTTATCTTTTTCAAAATATTGTAAATTCTTCAAAATCTGCTTTCCTTATGGTAGGAAAATCTGGTAAGATTGTTCACTAAAATCACACTACTTCTCAGTGATTTGTAATAAAAAGAGCATTTCCACAGAGTGTCAAAACAAAATAGCATCTTCCATATGTATCAAAATAGAAAAAGTAGGATGTGGTGATAAAATTTTTACTATCACATTGGATATTTCCAAACACAAACTCATTTACTAAATAACCCATGTAAATCACTGAGCTGTAACAGACCTCAGTTTCCACAATGATGTTTTATCCATGACAAGGAAAGAGTCTTCCTGCACAGTTTAATGAAGTATTTGAAAGAGTTGTGAGCATTTAAGCAGAAATCCCACATTCTGCAACCCTGCTAGGCAATATTTATTTTTAATAAAACTCTCCCTATGACAACAGGCTAGGTTAACTGGGTAGTGTCCTATTTATGGGACAATCAACACCAGCGTGATTGAGAAGACTTCACTTTCATCTTCAGTACTGATGCAACAAGTCAGCAAAAAGCATCCATTGCAGGCCTGCTAGGTGTTCTGAGATCAAAAGCACTAAGAAAATGAATATCCAATGTTCACACAGGCATGTTACTTGCTATTTGACCTGAGACTTGCAATGTCTCACATTTCATGCTTCTGCTTTAAAACTGTGTTGCTCATTTTCCCTAAAAAAACAATCCTGAAATCCTGTGGCTCCTTTCTTTCCTTGTGCCTGACGTCTAATAGCTGCGTGGAGAAACGTTCACAGCCCTTGCCTTAACGAAGAACATGTGGCTATTTATTGTTACTTCTAAGGTGTGGCTAAGCATCTCTTTGTACAAAACAACCGAAAACTAATTCAAAAATGGTGTTGATGTGGTTGTTATGAAAGACAACTAGCCATTAGCATGTCTTGATTAAATGCACTAATTCTTTTCTCTTTCCTGTTTTCCATACAAAGAGAAGACTCAAATCCACACTTGCCCCACTCGAGTTCACAGCACTGCCTGCCAGGCTGGAGTTGAAGCAGACAGACAGTTCTGCTTGCACAGCCTCTTGGCAAATCCATCTTGGTTCACCCCAATTCCAGATGCTGCCAAACCATTCTGTGGGGAGGAGATCCTTTCTGTGGAACCATCATGAGCAAATATGGGATTACTACGTTGCAAGCCTCAATAACCCAAGGCCATGATGGACCAGATAGACCAACTGGCCAGGGTCACCATGCTAGGGGGTGGCTGAGATCACAATCCAAACCAAGCATGAACCAGAATCAAAACAAAACCCAAAATATAAGTAAAGAGCAAAATAAAAGATAGATAGTAGTAAGTAGGGAGACCTTTAGGAAAAGGGAACAGATCCAGAGCTGGAGGTAGGAGGGCAGCTAGGAATGGGAGGGGTTGAAGAAAAAACAAGGATGAGTTATGCACATGTACTAGAAACATGTACTAAGAAAAAGAAAAATTAAAAGAAATATGAGAGGAGGAAGGACAGAAAGGGGACATCATGATTATAATCTGCACTGCAGTTATATTCAGAGACAAACCTCAGCTTGTATGAGAAATACACAACGTTCAAAGAAGTCAAATCTTATAAACAGTAATTGTATATCAACTGGCCTAAATAAAATAGTATTCCATCAATTGAATTAGCTCCTTGTGTTTCTTTCAATTATTCATTCATTTTGTTTATTAAACATCTTCTCTGGGCTATAATTTATTCCATACACTAGAAATTCAGAAAAAAAGAAACACATTGATACTATCACGAGATTTCCATTGATTTGTGTCATAAGTGAACACGTTCATACTATGACAGGTGTTGATAAGTGCTTTGAAGATACGTATAAAGGATAAAAGTATAGACAGTAACCAGCTCAGTATGGGAGCCAGTATCATTTAGGATAGGGCAATGTGGAAAAGTCCCTTTGATAAGGTTTGTTTTTTTTTTTTTTTGAAGAGAGATAACTAAAAGGAGAGGAAAATTGGGACATCCAAGCAAAGACAGTCTTTTGGAAAATTAGAAAGCATAGTTCAAAGCCTGTGAAGCACTCCCTATGTCACAGAAGTAAAAAAATAAATAATTAGAGAGAACTTGAGACATAAGTGAAATAGAATTGTAGGATAAGGGATGTGTGTGTGTGTGTGTGTGTGTGTGTGTCTCCTTGGGAGATACTGTGGAGAATGTTCCAGTGAAAATAGATCCAAAAGGACTTTGAGAAGTTGATCCTTAATGCAAATATTTCTAAAGAGTAAAGTATTGCCAATTTGAAGATTGGATCCAAAGTCACAAGAGTGAATAATTAAAAAATGGAAGCAAAATAAGACAAATTTCAATAGGAACAGATTAGAAATTAACGTAAATCATAATTAAAGAAAAATTTCAAGAAGGTCATTTAGACTTCATAACAAACTGTGACACTGGCACTTACTATTTTATACTCAGTTAAGAAAATGTGAAAATGAAATTAGGAAAAAAATACCAGGTAAGCTGGGCCTGGTGGCATATGCCTGTAATCCCAGTACTCGGGAGGCTGAGGCAGGAGGATTGTTGCGAGTTCAAGACCAGCCTGGGCTACAAAGTGAGCTCAAGGCCAGTCTGAATGGTATAGTGAGACCCTGTCTCAAAAAAAAAAGTTAAAAACTTACACAGTTAAGTTAGATCAAAAACGGTTCAGATTTGTCGCTGGTTTTAGCCATGAGTTTGTTTAATGGTACCCACTGGAAGT
The DNA here is from genome assembly GCA_004365215.1 of Cuniculus paca. Taxonomy (NCBI): domain Eukaryota; kingdom Metazoa; phylum Chordata; class Mammalia; order Rodentia; family Cuniculidae; genus Cuniculus; species Cuniculus paca. The sequence goes on along the minus strand of RJWT010010010.1, from coordinate 12,528 downwards.
AACTTTCTAGGACTTTCAGGGAAATTTATAAGCAGTGCTGCACCTGCTGCCTCAGAACACTCTCAGAACACTCTCATCTTCATGTGTAGGAAGGTCCGTTCACCTGAGGGTGCCAACCTGCAGGGGTCTCAAGTGGATTTTTTTCCCTGTCCTAGGTGAGCCAAGCCCCCTAGCATCCTTGCCAGTAGCTGGACATGAGTGATGCCATTTTGGATTTCCTAGACAAGCCTTTTTACCTGCACATCTTGGACTGCTCTTCAAGAATGCTTACCCAGCTCAGTCCTGCCAATCCCTAACCCATAATATTGAGAGCTGTCCTAGAGTAGCTGTTCATAGACATGAAAGGTGGGTGGGAGCTTATTAGACAATATGTTATCACTTCAGTAGTTGACGAGGGGATTCAAACTCTTTCAGACTCCAGAGCTTGGCCCCTCTGCCTACTTCTGATACAGAAGCATGAAATTCAAACTCACGAGTAAATATGTCACAAGGTGGTTGAAAACTCTTCTTGCATCACTTCAGATGAGTTAATTACAAATTTAAAAAATGACCTATAAAGAAAGAAATCTCATTGACACACCTCCATAACAACAGAGTGTTTCTGCACGTACACTACTTGGAGAACAAATTCCTAAGACAAAGAGAATGGAGAATTGGAGATAAAAGAAATTGTCAGTCTTTATAAACATTAAACATGGGAGACTGATAGTCCTGCTTTCTTTCGGGAGTGACCCAAAGAACAGCTTCTCAGTACCAGGATGAGTCAGAGATTTAACTTTCTGTAGCTCACTGTAAAAATCTTTAAAGACGATTAATCTCACTGACAGTTCTGAAATAGGTTGATTTTCAGAGTCTGTTTGATACAAGGAACTTACTGGATGGCTTCAGCGTCTACTGGGGAGCTCGCAAAAGATCTTTGAACGTGGTGTTTTTGGATTAGCCTACTTGGACTTGGTATACTGCAAAACATGAAAGTTAAACTGAGTCAACTCTTAAAAATCCATAGAACTAAAGGACAAAACTCCACAGAAAAACAGGATCGCGAGGCCAGATTGTTTGGCAAATAATAATTTATTTAACAGCAAACATGTAATTTTTTATTTAAATAAGTTATTTTTTCTAGACGGTCAAAGAGGATATTTAATGTTTTAGGTCTTGGGAAGTCTGGTCTACTTGTTCATTTTTACTTTTGTTCACAAATGAGTCATGGTGGTAGAAATAGCATCTTCTAAAGTTCAGCTCACAAATTTGGAGGTTCAGGGAGTCTGATAAATGTTTAGAGGAGAACCACCAATAGGTTTAACACGTTTGAGATTGTAAATGTGTGTGGTGGTGCATCCTGTAGTTTCAGCCCTTTGTGAGACTGAAGCAGGAGAATCTCAAGTTTGAATCCAGCCTGGATAACTTCAAACTCAGAAAGACCTATTGGGTAGGAATAATGGATGTATAGGGTGCCTCAATGTCCTGAACTGATTCAAAACATTTACCTTTCATGCTCATTTTGACTTTGGGAAGAGAAGAAGTTGCATGGTGCTAGATCCAGTTAATAGGCTGGAGGATGACACAGCCTAAACTCTTTGTAAATCTGTCTTTTCATGAACTGGCCATCGGCATTCACTATAATGTTTATCACACCTTATAAAGACACAGTCACAAAGGGGACTTCCAAAACTTCTGCAAAAAGTAGCAAGAATGATGGAATATGTATGCAAAGCAAGTGGAAATATTTCGAAGAGCATTAACTGTAATGTGTCTCTTACTGTAAGTTTTAAAAATTTAAACATCTACCCTATATTTCATTTATACCTCACATATGGATCCTATTTTAAACAATATAAAAACATCAGTGTTTTTTATACTTAAAAAGTCTGAGTCATGCCATCTTAAATTTTTTAGCTCTCAATGAATGATACAGAACTCAACATATATTTGGGGGTAACACTGTTTTTGGAAAAATTGAATGAATGTGTGAAATTTTGTTATTTCTAAAATTAGAAATCGAATTTAAAATGACTATATGAAAAACTGATTTGTCCCCTAACTATAGCTGTCCATAATAACTTTGAGAATATGATTATCTTCCTACTAAATTTTAGGTATATTAATGAATGTTTTCAGAAAAAAGTGTTAAAAGAAACATTTCATTTTTCTCCATTCGGAGTCTGAGTTAATGAAGATTACTTTTAAATACACTTTCCAGAGATTCTCATATTGAAACTGCTTCTTATTTTTGGAAACCTAATCTAATTGTGTTAAGAAAATAATTATAAATGTATTACTTAGTGTGACACCGTGAAAGTAGAACATATTATAAGAAAGTTGTGTTTGAACTGTTTGATAAGCAGCATACAGACATGCATGATATTCCTAAAGGATTAACTGTTCTGAACCTTCAAAATAGGGAAAAATTAAGGTCACAGAAATACCAAGGACATATGATAACTCAACTGACCCAAAAAAAATTTCATGTTGGCAGGAGAACAAATTGTTAATTTCTTAATTGCAACGTGCATTTTATAAAGAAGGGTGGATTGTTTAGGTTGAGGCATTTCGGCGATTCCGTTAAGGATTCACTGGAAATTTTGCTTGATGATAGAGCCGTGGGTCTCCCGACTGGAAACCCGGTCTACCGGGCTTGTTTCCATTTCACTTAGAGAATCTCTCCAGAAGGGACGGCGTTCAGATCCTTTCAGGGGCACACTTTCCCCAGCCCACCTACAGACTCTGCAGCCCAGTCTGTCTGGCAAGCCAACGCCGTTAGAAAGAAAAATATTCTTCCTGACATTTACGGGCTTATTTTTTAGGAGAAATTATAAAACTTTCCAAATACGCGGTCCATTAAAAGACACACTGTGCTGGTGGCAGGACTGGCTTAGACCAGGACTGGTTCTTACCGCGGAAACCTTACTTCCAGTTGTCAGAGAGCACACAGCACCCTCCACACAACCTGAAAACACCAGCTTGACTTCGCCACCGCCCTCTTCCAAGCCCCCATTTGCAGCTGCTGCTGCTGCAAGGAAGCAGGCCTTGCTACCTCCCAGCCGCATCTCTCAAAGGCCAGAGCCCAAGCGGCAGACAAATATTTGATCTCTCCGCTCCTGATGGCGCAGAATTCTCCGCCTTTGATCTAATATAATTTAAGGTGCGTCGACATGGATTTTGGCAGGGCAGGCTAGGGAAGAGGAAGGTTTAGCACTTGGATTCCTGGAGATGCACATCCCAGACGTGAGTTTGGCAAGAGTGGGGTTGGCGCAGCCCGTTTGACGACAGGAAATAAAAGAGGTGCTATTTCAGGGAGAGAACTTGGGTTAGGATGGAGTCGTCGCTGCAAAAGATGTTCAGCTCACACTGCCATATGGGCTTCTTGGACTGCTTCCCACGGATGTTAGCAGTGTTCTTGGCACTCGAGCTGCGCGGGGTCTGCTGCGTGCTTCTGCAGCTTCGCAGCCTTTGAAGGTAGCGTGGTCTGGCCGCACCTTCACTGCGCAGATCACTGACGATTTCCACAGGGTGAACTAGGTAAAAAGCTCCTGCATGGTCCTCGCGAGGAGTCCACATCTACTGACACCCATGCTACCTCGGTTAACACACAGTGACAATGACAGAGAGACTGTCCCACTCACTGACACCAAGAGGGAGAGCAAGACTTCTTTTTACTGTGGAAATTCACATGAGATGAATACAGCTGTTATCAAATTTCAGTGTCTTCAAAGACACTGCAGTATCATAGGTTTCTTGGGTACCACTCTTTAAACTAATTCTTAAATAAATTCTTTACCACACAGCATAGCAAAAAGCTTCCAAGACAATATGCATTCATTAATTCCCTCATTTATTCATTTGAAAAATATTCACTGAGGTTATATCACTTACTAAGCACAACGTTTTTTCTATGTGCATAATTATCTTTTGATGACCTAAAATGATCACACGATTTCTACAAGCCCATCCTGTGCACGTAGGTATACACATGGATTCTCCCTAAAAAGTAGCAACATGTTGGGCCAAGCGTATAGCTTGAGGGTAAAGCCCTCGATTAGCACTTGTGGGGCCGTCGTGCAATCCCCAGCACCCCCAAAACAGACAAGAATATGCTTCCTAATATATCTGCAACATAGCTCCCCATGGAAACATAAGAATCAACTGTTTTCAGGTAAGCCTAGTAGTTCATCGAAGAGATGTCTTGCAATTATCATCCAATCACATATTTATTGGGTGCCATTCCTAACCTTCTATGCATATAAATAATGCTGCAGTGATTATTCTTGTTCCCATCTGAATTCATCTGGAAATGATATACTAAATAATTTTTAAATATTTTTCTAAATATTTTAAAGTTTGATGTGCATTACCCAACCATCCTCCATGGAAATCATGCAGTTTCTCTCAACAAGAATCTAATTTCCCCCAGCTTTAAACAAGGTACCTCACTGAAGGCTTTGTTTCTTGCTCATTTGTACGTGAGCTACTGCTGCACTGATCTTTCTTATTTCTTTTTCTGAGTAAGTCTGGGTCCACTGTCATTTGAAAGAATTTTCTGGAAATTTTGTTCTTATCTTTAGCTTATGATTTGCTTTTTAAGTGGAGTTTTAGACTCTCTTAAATGCAGTACGGTAACAAGAAATTAACTATTTGTTTAATATATATCAATTGTTCTCATTTTGATTTTACATTTTTCACTACAGAAAATGCTTTTTACATTGCTGGACATTATTTGCTTTTGGATTTCTGTGTCTGTTATAAAACACAAAATGACTTTACCCATTGTGATCCATAAAAGCGAAGCAAACACAAGCCATTCTCATGTTTTCTTCCTGTATTTGTTTACACTGACAGGTGATGTTTGTGGAGTGGGTCAAATAGAAGCTATGAGGTAGAATTCAAACTTTGTTTCATTTTTTCCAACTTTTACAGCCCTGTCTTCGGCCTTTGGTGAATAATCATCTTTCTTACCTGTTGGAATGGCACATTTATCTTTTAATAAAATATTCTATTTATTTAAGTACAGATTTGAATTTTGTATGTGAATCTCTTCATTTTTCATCTATTTATGGACCAGAACTTCCTTGTTTACTTGAAAGATACAATAATATCTAAGAAACAGCTATTTCATTTATAATATTCTATTTCTCACAGTGTTTTTGGATTTGTTTTCCTGATTTCTTCTTTCTTAATCTATTTGTGAAAATGTTTTTCTTTTTTATTTTATGAAAAAAAAATTTCTTGACAAAAATAAGACATAACAATAATTAACACGCTGTGTATCATTATCTTCAAAGTAGTTCTCAGATACAAGACCTAGACAAAACAGATTCTTACAAAGAATAGACAAACTGATAATAGCACAACACTTTCTTTTCAATGGACTAAGAAAAACTAGTAGTATAAATGAAACAAATTAGCATATACATTAAATATTTCTGAAACAAAAATATAGATCTGTTTTTATTTCCTACTAACAAAATTATGTACTTTGAAGATGACTATTTTATGTGTTTTTGGGGTTTTTTGGACCAGGAATCAAACTCAGGGCCTTGCACTTGCCGGACAGGCTCCATGCAGCTGAGCTACATCCCCAGCCCTTAAGTCTTCTTAAAATTTACACATTTTTAATTTTTTCCTTTATTGTGTGAGTGATCATATTGCCATACTGAATATGAGTCATGATAATAGACTTTCCTTGCGCTCAGGGAAAGCTATCACTATCTGAGCACTAAGCCTGGTGTTTGCTGTATGTGAATGTGTAGATGCTGTTCACACTCATAATAAAAATTATCTTCTACTTACATTAAAGACTTAAGAATTTCTAAATAAGCTGTAGATTTTTCTGCATACAACCAAATATACATAATTTTCATTTTTAATTTCAAAACATGCCAAAGTACACCAATTAAATTTGTAATGTTACTGAATTTCTGGGATAAACCAAATTTGATTAGCTGTAGAATTCTTTTTATGATGTATGACTCATTTGAATTATTAATTTTTGTTTATAATTTTTGCATTATAATGTGGTTAATATTGACGTTCATTTTCTTCAATTTTCTTACATTTGAAATAGGATTATGCCAGGTGTCAGTAATGCAATGAGGTCTGGTGTTATTTGTGTGTATTTGAAACTGAAGTTTTATACCTACTTTATATATATGCAATATTTTGACAGATATTGTATAATTATCTTGCATAACCTCAGAAAACTGTATCACATGCATTTATACTATATAAGTTATATATTTCTATATAACATGTATAATTTTCAGTATATTTCTAGAAGATGTGGTTATAAATTTTTTTGCATGGAAGATTTAGATTTTCGGTTTTTTGAATTGGCACTAAAATCTACATTTTCAATATGTCTTGAGTAACATCTATTTTGGAATTCTGCAGTTTGATCTAAATTTTTCAAGTTTATTGGCATAGGACTTTTGTAAAATTCTCTATTTTCTATTTTTTGAGGATACAACATTTAAGTACCAGTATTTTACTTCCAAATATTTATGCCTCTCTTTTCTTTGTTCTATCTCATCCTTTTTTTTGCCAATTTCATCTGTCTTTTCAAGGAAACAACTCTGGATTTTACTGATCCTTGCAACTTCATTTCCTGTGTGTCGATCTCATGAGTTTTGTTCTTGGGTTTATTCTATCTTCTATTTATAGCTTTCTTGATAAGTTTTGCTCTTATTTTTTAATTTTTTTCAGTGGACGCTATGATAAATATTTTCTGCTTTAACTTTGCCAACAGTTCCTGAGGTTTCCTAAGGGTGGAGATTCTCCGGTGGAAATCCAGAGGACATTTCAGAGCATGCACACTGCTTTTCCTAGGTGCTAATCAAACTACGCCCTACCTGCTGCTAGAAGCGAGCTGCAGATAAGACTGAAGTTTCAAAACTGTTGATTTTGAATTCATCAAATGGATTCTCTCTCTTCCTTAATCCAGCAGAAACATTGAAAAAGGGATCAGCTTCGCCGAAGGTCTGAGCCTGGGTGACCTCTCTATCTGCCTGGCTCCTTCCTCCTTGAGATCACCCTCTCCTCGCCCTCACCCTGGGTGTGAACTCTCCCCTCATGCTATCTGGGGTTCCTCATGGCATGGCCTTTCGGTCCTGCCAGTCCTGCTAAACAGGTTGAATAACAGTGTCTCAAGAATATGTTCACAACTGACTTGATAACTGCCTTGTGAAATATTCATTAGATAGTGTATCACATAATCTTAATTTATCTAAATCCAAAAGAAATGGGGATCTTTATATCCCTCCTGAAAATACGATGGTATTAGAACCTTTTTCTGATGTTTGAGCCCTCACTTTAATATATGCTTACGTGGAGGTACTTTAAACCCATTTTTGTTTCTTTTTACATTCCCCTGAAGAATTACTTGTGATTTTGCAATGGAAGTTTACTTAGACTTATCTATATATTTATCTAAATATGTGTTTGTGCCTTCTTTGTCTAGCTCGGCTGACTCTCAATGTTAAATTTCTTTCTGAGTATAGTTTGGAGTTTGGACTATTTGAAATGTGGACTTGCTGGTAGCATAGTCTGCATTTTTCAGTTGAATAGAAGCTGCTTTTGTTCCAGGGTTGACAGAAATTTGCACTCAGCGTGCAATTCTATAGTCATAATTATAGTATTTCAATTCATTGAGATGCCAGTGCTCTGTATTTTAGTTGATAATTTTACTCTTGACAAATCAGTCACTGATTTAAATATTTCCCCGTTCAGGTTAATTTCTTGTAATCTCTTTTCAAGGGTTACACTAAAACTTTTCAGCTTCTTTGTGGTTCTACTGTTTCATTATGATGAAAAGTTCCCTGCATTTATATCACTCAGAAGTCTTGCAATTCTTGAATCTGAGTATTGATGTCTTTCATCAGTTTTGGAAAACTCACCACCATTATGCTTTCAAATACCATCCTAATTCACTTTTTCTTCTTTTCTTCAAGAATTCTGATTCAGTGTGCTTTCTAATCATTCACGGTGTCCTCCATCCAATTTAATTTCTTTACTATGTTCTATGTAATTTATTCTAGACTTTTCTAACTCACTAATTCTGTCTTAGTGTGCTAACTAATGTACTGTTCATTTCATGCATTGATGTGTTTTATTCATATTGTATGTATGTAAATCCCTTTGAATCAGTTTCAAACATTTTAGATTGTTTTATAAGCTATTATTTTAGATCATCTTATAAGTAGTTCATTATTTCCTTGCATATATTTACTCTTTTCCCTAAAACATATTAAACATAGTATTTCTATGCTATTTCTGATAATTCAAATATCTGTTGAAGTTGTGGACCATGTTTCTTGATTCTTGATCAGGAAATTCTCTACTTGTACTTGGTTGATGTGTGGTACAGGCTACACGTAATGTTTAAAAAATGAAACCTGTGTTGAAATTGGCTTCTTTCAGAAATTACTCTGCCTCTGTTGCACTCAAATTGGATATAATACTGGCCCAAGATCATTTTGCAAATTTCATCCTTTGCAGAGCCTTGAATCTCCCAAGGCAATGCACATCTGAGTTTCAAATCTGCCATTTACTCTTGATTCAAGTTTAACTGAAGTGAGATTCCTAAATTTTGACCTTAATTTAGCTAGAGTACTCTATTATGCTCTCCAACTTCAGAAGGCTTTTGGCTCTAATTTAAACCCCCTTGGTCTGTTAAGTCATTTAATGTAGAAATTTACATTTTTCTGAGGTAGCAACTAACATCAAGGCAATTTTTATGCTCAACCTCCTGTCAGATTGTGCCTCCTAATTCCTTCATATCTTTCTACTTGACACTCTTTCCATACTTTGTCTCTTATAACATGGAAAGCTTCTGAACAAAGAGATAAGTAAAAACAGACTTGGGAGTGTGGTGAGAGAAAAGGGCGAGAGGTTCTCAGCCTGACTGCTGTCATGCTTCAGTCACATTTGCCCACATGCCCAACAACATAATTTAAAGAGAAGACAGAGATTAAAATAGTTGTTTTGATAAAGCAATGGTTATGTAGAAATATTCTCTCCTTCTGAAATTTCTGCCTGTGTTATAAAATTGTTTGAATAGTTTTAATTTGGAATTGGGTAACCTTCTTATTTTTAATTTACTTGATGTTCCACTGTTCTTCTACCTATGAATTTTGACAGTAATCCCATTGCACTTGTTGGAGATGCATTCTAATACTCCAGTGAATGCCTGCAGCTGGAAAAGGAAGGTTATGGTTTACATCTAGTTGTCTCCTTAAAGCCACATGTGATCATGGGTGGGCTTTCGGGAAGTGATTGATTGTGTTTCGGGAAGTGATTGATAAGTTTACAGCTGAGTGTAAGGTTCCCTGCCATGCAATTCTGCCTTGGAGCTAGTCAACTATGGTCTGAAACTTTGACAAACTATGAGCCAAAATAAATCTTTTCTCCCTTAATTTTTGAGTGTCAAGTATTGTATCTCAGCAATGAAGAAAGGAAGAGAAGGACCAAATCTTATATATAGCATATGTTTTCCTATATGTACACAACACTGATAATGTTTAACTAATAGAGACAGTAAGAGGTTAACAACAATAGCAAACAAAAAAGCAGAAAAATTATAACAATATGTTGTAATAACATTGTCATCACCACTAATGTTGCACATTGGGGTTGTTGTTAAATAAAATAAGGGTTACTTGGACTCCAGCACTGTGGTATCACAATGGTCAGTCTGATAACAACATGGCTACTAAGAAACTGGCAGGAGGGTAGCATATATAGCTGGGATATGGTGGACAAAGAAATCCCTCAGGTGCAAGATATCATCATATGTAATTAAACACTTAAGAACTGTTTATTTTTTTAATTCCCCATTTAATATTTTTAGACCGGGCTAACTGAAACCAAGGGAAGCAAGGTTCAGTGCTTGCATAGGACTGAACCACTGTACTGTGACTGACAGATAAAGAAACAGCTCATGCTTGTTGTGGCCTCTTGAGACACAAAGCAGAGAGCAAGGGTGATTAACACCCACCCAGTAAAAGAAAAGAAGCACTCGGAAGAAGGTGGGGAAATTTTCTGTGAATTCTACTTCTAAATCTCATTGCAAAAATCTTTTTTTTTGTTTAGTTTTTTAAAATTTAAACAGAATAAAACAAAACAAAACAGAATATAGCAAATCAGAACAGAACAGTGCAAGCGATGTAGGACTGCAAAACAAGACAACAGGAAATCAACAATGGCTACCAAATGTCTCTCATTTTCTTCAAAATAGCTGTCCATACTATCACACACAATAAAATCAAATAAAACAAAACAGAACAAAACCAATCAAAACAAAAGAATGAAAGCATTACAGGATTTTTTTTTTTTGTACCAGGGATCAAACTCACAACATAACGCTTGCCAGGCAGTCACTTATGCCACTGAGCTAAATCTCTGGCCCTCACTACAAAATCTTGAACATACATCTAGAAGCCTTAGTCACTGTATGCATGTTCTTAAATAAAACTCTCAGATCATCATATTTATTCAGCTATAATAAAAATAATGACGATGCTCACCATGTGTGTTACTTCGGAATTTGTGCATTTCCTCTATTTGGTCTCCTGCATTATATGTATTCTTATTCTCCAATGTGCTCCTCACCTGGACACTTGAAGCAGGGTTTATCATTTCAGTTTCTGAAGGTCAGGAACACTTGCTTTAAAATTCTCAGCTAGAGTTTGGATTTGACCTCAGAATTTGTATCTAAAATGCAACTTGGCATTTGAAGGCAAATGCTGATCCGATACTACAACAGGAGTTTTGTTTAGAAAATTGTCAAGTATGTCTACATTTTAACTTCTAGGTTTTGGCGGTGTGATTTGAGTAAGCTGGGCCAAGAAGCAAAATGAGTGGTTTGTTTGGTAATTTATCAATTTGTTTATATGTTGCAGTTCTCTTGTTACCAACTTGCACATTTATTAAAAACAAAAAGAAGGAAAAAACTACTTGTCTAGTCTCAGAAGTAGTTGCCGGTCGAAGTCGCTTGTGAGTTTGTGTGCCTAAGCAATGCTTTAACACAGCATCATGAAATACTTACTTTAGATCATCTTGCTGAGGACATTTACACATTTTCTTCACTTCAGAAAAATGCCTTGAAGTATGGACAGTCAGAGGAGTTTATCTCAGGGTTATGTAGTTGCCTGTGTATGGTGATTTCCACGACACGGTGCCGGGAAATCAGCCCTCCTGGTCATCGTCCGGGTGTGCCAGTTAACGTAGCTTTCAGCACGTCAGCTCCTCAGCTGTTTTTCTTCCCTGTGTTTAAATTGGCGACTTTAATGTTGCCTTATTACATTTCTGCATCTAATTGCCTAGAATTTTATATTAAACAAAAAGTAATTTCTTTGGAAATATGCATTCACAAATATACGAAGAATTATATCATGGAGAAAGAATTCACGCAGGACCGAAAGCAACCTCAGCAGTTAATGTTTAGCTTTTCTGATTTTATTTTCCACTAAAATGACTTTCCCCTTATGACTAACTATGATTCCAGTTTAAAAAACTTATTACTGAAAGGAAATCTGCATATGTGAGCCTGAACTTTTGAAGAATTAAATGTCTGTTCCTATCTGAAATTATTTTGGAAAATATTTAATTTAAATTTAACAAAATTGGAAAACAAATTAGAAGGGTTAGAGTTCTCTGTTACTTCATCCAAAAATAATAATTCCATTCTAGATGTTTCTCTTAATTACCAATTACAAGTTGCTTTTATGGAAATTCGCATGACTTCTTTTCACTTCTTGGAGTACCCTTAAAATAACTACACAGTATTCAAGTGGCTAAGAAAAGATAGTGTAGCCACCAAAGTGACTGCCCACAGTTGGATTCAAATCAGTACAGAAGGTACATGATTCTCACCAGTTAAAATTAATTCTAAAAAGAACTGCTATATCTTACAACATTCATATCCGGAAGAAACTGAGTTTCTTCCCTTTGAAATAAGTATCATGTTTACATATTAATAAAATGTATGTGGAGAAATTTGGGTTAGTAAATCAGTGTTGATACTTCAGTTTTTCAAATCTAAGATTTTTCCTTCATTATTGTGACAGAAAATACTTTCTGTTTTATTCAGTGTGTCTGTGTTTGTGTGACAAAACTTATAAACCACCATGAGGATTACTTTAAATCATTTCAATTTTACATGAAATCATCAAAATCTGACACTTTGCTTTTTTACAGATGACAGTTCCAAAGTATTTATTTCATGGCATGCCATGATAGAGAACTGAGTTTAATTAGCCAACTCCACTATTCAGGGTTAATGTTTTAAACTGACAACAAAATAGTGTGCAAAGATTTTGAGCATAGACAAGTAAGGCTGATAGACCAGGAAGGCTATCATTTTCTCTCCTTTTAAATAAGCAAATGGGCGTATGAGTGTGAAATCTCCACAGTATCATCTGTAACACAGACTACTGTTCATCATTTATTTCTACTGATGAGAAGTGCAACTCTTTTTCTAAATCATGTGGTTCATTATTAGACAGCTCTGTTCTTATGACTGTGTTATTCCACAAA